>JAOANK020186453.1:0-16633 GCA_026257165.2 Telfairia occidentalis
ATTTTTTTATTATTATTCTTCAACCAAAAAGATAACTTAAGTTAGTAAAATAAAAATAAAAATAAAAAATTGAATTGAACTAGAAATGAATAAAAAATCAAATGAAACAACTAAATAAAATTTTGGGTTGCATCCCAAAAAGCACTTTATTTAACGTCTTTTGCTAGACTCATTGACGTTTAGGATGCCTCATCGAGATACATCTCATTCAATTGCGTTTCCTCATCTCCACAGTATGCTTTCACCCTCTGTGCATTGACTTTGAAAATTGAGCCATCTTTGTATTTGTAGCTCCACTGCTCCATATGGGGATACGCTCTTCACCACGAAGGGTACCGACTACCTCGCTTTCAGCTTTCTTGTAAACAAACGTAATTATGAGTTAGATAAAAGTACTTTCTTAGGAAGTTGGAAAGACCTCTGTAATGTCTGTTGATCGTGCCATGTTTTGGTTCTTTCCTTGTACAACTTTGCATTCGCACGTGCTTGATTTCAGAACTCCTCCATCTCATTCAGTTGAAGTAGTCTGTGTTCCCCTACTTTTTGAAGGTCAAAGTTCAGGTTCTTTATTGCCCAGTACGCTTTATGCTCCAATTCCACTGGTAAGTGGCAGACCTTTCCAAATACCAAATTGTATGCGGATGTACCAATTGGTGTCTTAAAGGTTGTCATGTATGCCTATAGTGCATCATCAAGTCTCTAGGACCAATCCTTTCTATTCGTCTAAACTGTCTTCTCTAGTATCTGCTTAATTTTCCTGTTCGAAATCTCAGTTATAAAAAAAATTGTCTTCTCTAGTATCTGCTTAATTTTCCTGTCTAGGGGTGATATGCTAGGGAAACCTTATGCTTCACCCCATATTTATTTAATAAGGAATTGAATAGTTTATTGTAGAAATGGGATCCTTCATCACTAATTATAGCCCTAGGTGAGCCCAAACGAGTAAAGATATGCTTTTTAAGAAATTGAACTACAATACGAGCGTCATTCTTCCCAGTGGCTATGGCCTTTACCAATTTAGATACATAATCAACAACAATAAGTATGTACATGTATCCATCAGAAACAGAAAAAAGACTCGTAAAATCTAGCCCCCATACATCAAAGAGTTCTACCTCTAAAATAGGTGTCAAAGAGAATTCAGGATGTCGGGAGATATTACTTGTTCTTTGGTCCTATCGCACATTCTAACAAAAGTGTAGCAATCCTAAATAAAGAGGGCCAGTAAAAACCTGATTACAGTACCTTAGCTGTTGTACAAGTTGGGCCAAAGTGACCACCTTAGGGGGATGAGTGACATTCCTCAATGATTTTTGCTATTTCGTCCAATGGAATGCATCTCCTAATAATGTGGTCAGAGCATACCTTGAAAGGAAGTGGGTCGTCCCATAGGTAAGATTTGGCCTCATGTAGAAATCTCTTCTTTTGCTGAGAGTTCATATTAGGTGGTAAGATTCGTCCTGCAAGATAATTCCCAAAGTCACCAAACCAAGGCCATTTATGCCCTACTTGGTATAATTTTTCATCAGGAAAGCTCTTAGAGATTAGGGAAAAGCTCAGCTGAGTAGTCTCATTCTCAATTCGAGACAGATGGTCTACAACCAAATTTTCACATCCTTTCCTGTCTTTAATTTCAGAGTCAAACTCTTGCAAGAAAAGAATCCATCTTATTAACCAAAGTTTAACATCTTTTTTAGAGTACAAAAACTTAAG
Organism: Telfairia occidentalis; assembly: GCA_026257165.2. Lineage (NCBI taxonomy): Eukaryota > Viridiplantae > Streptophyta > Magnoliopsida > Cucurbitales > Cucurbitaceae > Telfairia > Telfairia occidentalis. The sequence continues at coordinate 1,714 of JAOANK020186453.1, forward strand.
TGCAACATGGTCTATGTGGACTTTGACTTTAGACCGAAGCAAGTAAGATCAAAATTTATCAAAACCAAACACAACAACAAACATTTTATCGAGTGTCCTATCTTTTCAGTGGTCATATAATTTTGCTATGCATTATTGACTGTTCTACTTGCATAATAGATTGCCCTAAACATTTTATCCTAGGGTATAGTCACTAGCATCACACATCATTTCAAATGGTTCAGACCAATCAGGAGTAATAATAATGAGAGCAGTAATTAATTTTTCTTTCAAAGAACAAAAAGCAGATGAGCACTCATCTAAAATATAAAGGAAGAATCCTTAGCAAGCAAGTTACACAAAGGTTGAGAAATTTTAGAATAATCTTTAGAGAGTCGCATATAAAACCTTGCATGATCTAGAAAGCTAGAGATTCCCTTCATATTCATAGGAGGGATAACTGCTCAATTGCCGAAATCTTAGCGTTATCCACCTTCAGTCCTTTCTCAAAAATTTTGTGCTCAAGGACAATTTCTTCCTTGACCATAGAATGGCGTTTCTCCTAACTCAGGATAAGGTTGGTGTCTTGGCACCTCTGTAAAACCAGAGACAAATGTGACAAGAACAAATCAAATGAAGAACCAAACACAGGAAAGTCATCCATGAAAACCTCCATTATATCCTCTATCATGTCATGAAAGATAGCCATCATGCATCTCTGGAAGGTAGGAGGAGCGTTATATAACCCAAAAGCCATCCTCCTAGAGGCGAATGTCCCATAGGGGCATGTGAACGTTGTGTTCTCCTGATCTTTAAGAGCGATGGCTATCTGGTTATACCCCGAGTACCCATTAAGAAAACAATAATATGAATACCTTGCTAACCTATCTAACATCTAATCAATAAATGACAGAGGAAAATGATCCTTACGGGTGGCTTGTTTAATTTTCTATAATCTATGCACACTCTCCACCCCATGACTATCCTAGTGGGTATACTCTCATTCTTCTCATTTACTATTATTGTTGGCCCACCTTTCTTTGGTACAACCTATACTAGACTCACCCATGAACTATCTGAGATAGCATAAATTATACCTGCATTTAATAATTTCAAAACCTCTGCCCTAACAACCTCCTCCATCGTAGGATTTAGCCTCCTTTGATGTTCTACCGACGGACTAAAGGTATCTTCCATAAGAATTTTATGCATGACAATAGATGAACAAACCTAGGGGAGACTTGTGCTTACATGAAACCCCTAGTAACCTATCTTCTTCCCCCTGACTCAATCCAACAAAAATAATGATAGGACATGCAGATGACTCTTCTAAGTAAGCATATCTCCAATGTTCACGCAACAGTTTTAAGTCACATACAGGTTTTTCATCAATTTTCTTTTCAAAAATAGTCATTAACGGTAAAAATGCATGATCCTACTCAATATTACAAACGGGCTCATGTTCTAAATTAATTAATTCAAATTCATCATCCATAATAGATAATTCAGCATTTATATCATAATCAAGACAATCCAGCAAACAATTCTCAACAACTTCTTTAGTATGATCCCATCCTCCATATTCAGCAGATTCATCATCTACTAAGTCTACAAAATTATAGGTACTTACCTTGTCAACATACTTCATCGACTTGTAAATATCAAAGCTTACCCTTCTCATCATTGACTCTTACGATCAACTTACTTTGCTGAATATCGATTAAATCCCTACCTGTAGTAAGGAATGACCTTCCTAGGATGATTGGGACTTTAGAGTACTCTTTAATATCTAGGACAACAAAATCTTCTGGAAAGATAAAGTCTTTGACCTTCACCAAAACATCTTAAACTATGCCCTTGGGATATGTTAATGAGAGATCTGCAAGTTGAAATGTAATGGTCGTGGGCCGTACCTTTCCGATATCCAGTTTCCTATACATGGATAACGGCTTCAAATTAATGGAAGCACCTAAATCACATGGTGCACTATTAACAATGAGACCACCTATACTACAAGGAATAGTGAAACTCCCTAGATCTTTTAGCTTTTTTTTGCAACTTTTTCTGTAAAATTGCCCTACACTCCTTTGTAAGGTTCACTATGCCAAATTGCCCAAACTTCCTCTTCCTTGACAAAATGTCCTTCATCAACTTCACATAGTTGGGCATTTGTTCCAAAGCATTTGCAAAAAGAAATATTAATGTAAAGTTTTTTAAACATTTCTAAAAATTTAGCAAATTGCAAAACAAGCTCTTTTTCTTTTGAAATTGTTGAGGATAAGGGATTTTATTAGGAACTATTTGAATGGGATAAGAAAAACTCCCTAAATTTGATGATGACGATGCACACTTCACTTTTTCCTCAACTCTACTCCTTTTAGTAGACTCATCCTCTAACTTCTCTTCTGACTCATCAATTGTTCTTTTCTCATGCTCTCCAGACTTAGTATCTCTCAACTGCTTACCACTGCTCAAGGTGACTGCCTTGTATTGTTTGTTGGGATTGAACTCTGTGTTACTTGGAAACTTCCCTTTCTGCAAGGAGTGGAGTGTTGTAGCCATTTGACCTAACTGGATCTCTATATTCTTGATAGCCTTTCCTTGACTATCAACTGAAATTTCCAAATTGGCTATCCTATTTCTGGATTCAGTTATGCATGTGGTCATCAGCTCTTCCATTGAGTGTTTCTTTGGTTGCTGGTTATACGAAGAAGCTTATGCAAATCATGGGGGACCCTGCAAAATATTTTTTGTATTAGCATAAGAAAAATTCTCATGATTTCTCAAACTGGGATGATAATGTGTTGGTAGCTGGGATTGACAGTTGGAGTACTGGTTGTGCATCAGACCTCCTCTGTATCCTTGATTCCTATTCACATAATTAACTTGTTTCACATCTGGGTTTTCCCAAGTCGAATGCGTTTGACACGCTGCCATAGCTGCAATTGACTGTGACTTTCCTAGAATAGACAAATTATTAAGAGCATTAGTCAATGAAGCCATTTTTGCTTTTAGAGCACTTATCTTAACTCTCTAAAAGAAAGTTATTATGCCTCTAATATTGAATATTTGACTACTGTTAAGTTGTATAAAATGAGCATAACTTGATGATTTATTGATATTTATATGGTTGCTCACTTTATATTAATATGTCATACTGATTCAAAGGTGATATGCATTCATGACTAAACAGGAACAAACAGTAGTTCAAGCAACAATGCAAGCAAAAGATTTATATGTAGAACGACCTGGTAGCATCTAGAACATGGAATGTTGCAGCATTGCAACAAACATAATATTTCCAGATTCTAGTGTTGGACGAACACTTATTGCGGGACACGTGTGATGTCCTAGAGAGATGCAAGGTGAGGTATTCTCACACGCATGATCTCAGGAGGGCATGTTGGACATTTTTCAATGGATACTATTTTAGGGCAAAGATTGGCACAGAAAGGAAAAGGCTGAAAAGGGCAAGGAGAATAAGAGAAGTATATTCCACTCGAAAGAAGGAAACATTCCCAGCTAAACTTTTGTTGCCATCTACACCTCAACACCTTTTAATTTATACTCTTTTTGTCATTTCATTTTTTGCTACTGTTCTATCTATATTCAGTTTAGTTGTAATGTTTTCTACATTTAAACCTTATTAGAAACAGTGTTTTGCATGCATTGATATGAATTCTAGCTAACTTTCTTTATCGGTAGTTGGTGGTGGGTGAGTTAAGTTGAACTTTGCTATAGCTAAATCTAAAGAATGAAGATTGTTTTACTCGTGTTCTTTTCTTCTTGAACTGTTGTAATCATGAGCTTCCTAGTTGGCCACCGGTAGCTCTAGATAGCTAGTGTCCATGCCGATAGGTAAGGTGGTAGTCGAAACTAGTAGAGAAGATATAGTAGATGTGATGAAACCTCACATCTTAGATTCATCAGATATAATGAGGAAGCTATAAGACAAAAAAAAAGGAACTTAAAGAAATAAGGAATCTGTTTTTAGACATAAATAAGATTCACACTTTAGATATTATGCTCGATAGAGTGAGTATATGGAATAAACTTGTCTACAGATTAAAATGTCTCATTCCCAGACAATGCTATAGCATCGTGACGCATGACAAGACTGAATACCAATAACTACCTTGTTTAGCAATTGTTTGAATATTACAAAGAACTCTGGCGATTTCCTTTTTACCAAACTCAACTAAAGTAATTGTTCTCCCCCTCTTTCTTTCTCCTCATACTCAACACATCACGAAGCTTAGCTTATTAGCTGATAAGAGATAGATTTGTGAGAGTTGATAGCACTCAAAAACTGCTATTTCAAGACCTATAATTTAGTAGTTTTGTATGTCATAAGTGTACTTTGATACTTCTATTTGTGAAATTTTATAGGAACCGAGCATTCCAAAGAAAAAGATAAATTCGAGGTTGTTCGGGGTAAAAAATGAATCAAACAAACAACAAATGGGCTAAATCAAGGTAGAAAATCACGGAGCAACCTAGGAGCTAGCGTCTCAACACTGAGGACAGAGTTGTGACGCCAAAACAGTGACAAGAAGGCAGACGCCTCAGCGTTGAGACACTGAAGAAGTAATATCTCAATGCTACGATGAAATTCCAGTTAGAATAGAAAATTCGATGTAGCATCGAGATGCTATGCTATAGCGTCTCAACGCTACCTCGATAATTTTTTCCCTCTTTGAAACATACGATGACATTTTTTAAATATCATGCATAGCGTCTCAATGCTGTTATGTAGCGTCGCAACATTGCGACGATGTCTATAAAAATAACTTTATTTTCTAGGTTTTTAAAGGTCGTTTTTGGAGAGAAAAGTTTCAAGAGACAGAAGAACAGTTTGATTTTAAGGCTACTGAGCAAGGAAGAGTGATTCTAAGTGATCAAGGGTTAAAACCAAGACCACAAGGAGCAGTTTGATGAAGGAGACAACATTGAAGCAATCTAAGAAATTTCTTCTTCCTTTTCTTCACACTTTTTCTGTTATTAAAAACTGTTTAGAGGAATTTAGATCCAATGTGTGGCTAAAATCTTTGTAATCTTAGGGTGTTGGACTTTATAGTTTAAATTTGATGATTTGATTAATTTAATGGATGAATTATATTTGCTAAATCCTCCTAGTATTTGATAAATTTATTGTTATTCTAGCATGAGAATGTGGAATAAATTCCTTTTATAATTGATATAACTTGAAAGAGTATGTTCATGGTTAAATCTTGAATGTTAGGCTTTTGAAACTTATGCATGGAAGTGATAGGTTTAAATTGAGGCATGTTTAGAATAAATCCAATTGCCATTGCCATATTTTCTTAACAATTGAATGAAAGTGAGTAGTTAATTGAATGTGAGATTAGGTGTTCTTGACAAAGAAAGCCTTAGTTTGTTTGAATGTCTAAGTCTAGTATTTTAGTATTATAAAAAGACGTAAAATTGTTTAATAAGTTAAATTTGCTAAAAAGAACCCAACACCCTAGGATTCTTTATTCTTGAAATTTTCCTTCCTAAGCGTGAACATTTTAGTAATTTTCAGCTTAATTTTAATCACTAAATTTCACATAATTCCTAGATAAAATTCGAATAATTATTTGGAAATTAAGTTTATACCTCGATTTCCAGAGGACGATACTCGGTCTTAGGGCTGTTTTATATTACAATTTGACCCGGACACTTACGGTATCACAGGGAGTTGTGATCAAGTTTTTGGCACTGTTGCTGGGGAATCGACGAATTAATTTTCTTATTTTCAAAAGATTTTAATACAATCTTAATCTATGGTGTATTATATTGTAATTAATTTTTCTTTTATTTTTGTTCACCATAATTTTTATCACTAATTATCATGCTGCATGCGCAAAAATCATGAGACTAACTTAGTTCCCTTTGATCCTGAAATAGAAAGAACTTTGAGGAGAAATCTTAGGAAAAATAGGAGTAAGCTAGTGGTCATGGATGAGCAACAAGAAGAACCAAGGGCAATTCGTGACTCTTTTTAGCCCATTATTCGCATAGGAATCACACAAAAACCAATTGCAACATGCAACTTTGAGCTTAAACCATGATTGATTCAGATGGCCCGTGACGGAGCATTTAGAGGCTTGGCCACTGAGGATCCACATAAGCACATCCGCTATTTCTTGGAGATCTATAGCACGTAAAAATTAATTCTGAATCTCTTGATGCTATTCATTTAAGATTGTTTCCATTCTCTTTGCAGGACCAAGCTAAAAATTGGTTGGAAACACTTCTAGCTGACAACATCACCATTTGGGATTAATTAGCCCAGACATTCTTGAGTAAATTCTTCCAAGCATCAAAAACTTAGAAGCTTAGAGTAGAAATCAGTGCTTTCAGGCAGCATGACTCAGAACAACTATTCGAAGCATGAAAGCGCTGTAAGGACCTATTATATAAATGCCCTCAACATGGTTTCCCTGATTGGTTGCAAATTCAATTTTTGTATGATGGGCTAACTAGTACTGCTAAATTTATTTTGGATGCATCTGCAAGTTGTTCATTATTTTCAAAGACAACTAAGGCGGCTCGCACAATAATTGAGGACATGGCTGCAACGAGTTACCATTAGCCTACTGATAGGGTTGTTAATAGAATTTCAAGATTCAATGAAGTCGATGAGGTAAGTGCTATAAAAGCACAAATGGCTTCATTAACTAATGCTCTTAATAATTTGTCTATCTCAAGAAAATCATAGTCCATTGCGGCCATGGCAGCATGTCAAACACATCCATCTTGGAAAAATCCAGAGATGGAACAAGTTAATTATGTAAATAGGAATCAAGGGTACAAAGGAGGTCTAATGCACAACCAGTACTCCAACCATCAATCCTAGCTACCAACACATTATCATCCAGGTTTGAGGAATCATGAGAATTTTTCTTATGCTAATACAAAGAATGTTTGGCATCATCTTCTTCATATAACCAACAACCAGAGAAACCCTCAATGGAAGAGCTGATGACCTCATTCATAACTGAATCCAGAAATAGGACAACTAGTTTGGAAAGCTCAGTGGATAGTCAAGGAAAGGCTATCAAGAATATAGATTTAGAACAGATGGCTACAACACTCAACTCCTTGCAGAAAAGAAAGTTCCCAAGAAACACAGAGATTAATCCCAAGGAACAATGCAAGGCAGTCACCTTGAGAAGCGGTAAGCAGTTGGGAGATGCTAAGTCTGGAGAGCCTAAGAAAAGAGCAACTGATAAGTTAGTAGAGAAATTCGAGAGTGACTCTACTGAAAAGAGCAGAGTAGAGGAAAAGTTGAATTGTACACCATCATCATCAAATTCAGGGAGTTTTTTTTTATCATATTCAAATAATTCCTAATAAAATCTCTTATCCTCAAAGATTTCAAAAGAAAAAGTTTGATGAGTAATTTTCTAAATTTTTAGAAATGTATAAAAAACTTCACATTAATATTCCTTTTGCAGATGCTTTGGAGCAAATGCCCAACTATGTGAAAGTTAATGAAGGAAATTTTGTCAAGGAAGAAGAAGTTCGAGCAGTATGGCATAGTAAACCTCACAGAAGAGTGCAGTGCAATTGTATAGAAAAAGTTACCAGAAAAGCTAAAAGATCCAGGGAGTTTTACTATTCCTTACAGTATAGGTGGCTTTATTGTTAATCGTGCACTGTGTGATTTAGGTGCTTCCATTAACTTGATGCCTTTATCTGTATACAGGAAATTAGATATCAGAGAAGTACAACCCACAACCATTGCACTTTAACTAGCAGATCGATCACTGACATATCCTAAAGGCATAGTTGAAGATGTTTTGGTGAAAGTCGAAGACTTTATCTTCCCAGCAGATTTTGTTGTCCTTGATATGGAGGAGGACTTTGAAGTCCCAATCATCTTAGGAAGGCCATTCCTTGCTGTAGGTAAAGCTTTAATCGACGTTTAGCAAGGTAAGTTGACCCTAAGAGTCAATGATGAGGAGGTAAGTTTTAATATTTACAAGTCGAAGAAATATCCTAACGAAGTAAATACTTGTAATTTCAGAGACTTAGTTGATGATGAGAATGTTGAATATGGAGGATGGGATCATACTGATAGAGTTGATGAAAACTTCTTGCTTGAATTTCTTGATGAAAATGTTGAACTATATGATGTCCAAAATGAACTTGAATTAATCAATTTAGAACTTGAACCTATCTGTAATATTGAGCATGATCATGCATGTTCACCTTCAATAACTATTTTTGAAAAGAAAAGTAATGAAAAACCTATATATGATTTAAAACCATTACTTGAACATTTGAGTTATGCTTACTTAGAAGAGTCATTTGCATGTCCTGTCATTATTTCTGCTGAATTGAGTCAGAGGAAAGAGGATATGTTGTGAAAAGTATTATCTAAGCATAAGTCTGCCTTAGGTTGGTCCATAGGAGACCTTAAAGGTATTAACCCATCTATTGCTATGCATAAAATTCTTATGGAAGATACCTTTAGTCCATCTATATAACATCAAATGAGACTAAATCCTGCAATGAATGAGGTTGTTAGGGTAGAGGTTTTAAAATTATTAAATGCAAGTATAATATATATTATTTTAGATAGTTCATGGGTGAGTCCTGTACAGGTTGTGCCAAAGAAAGGTGAGACAGCTATAATAATAAATGGAAAGAATGAGAGTATACCCATTAGGACTCATAGGGTGGAGAGTGTGCATAGATTATAGGAAATTAAACAAAGCCACCTATAAGGATCATTTCCCCCTCCCATTCATTGATCAGATGTTAGATAGGTTAGCAGGGTATCCCTACTATTGTTTTCTTGACGGGTGCTCAGGGTATAACCAGATAGCCATTGTTCCTGAAGATCAGGAGAAGACTACATTTACATGCCCCTATGAGAAATTCGCCTACAGGAGGATGCCTTTTGGGTTATGTAATGCTCCTGCTACCTTCCAGCGATGCATGATGGCTATCTTTCATGACATGATAGAAGACATAATGGACATGGATGACTTTTTTGTATTTGGGTGTTCTTTTGATGTGTGTTTATTCAATTTGTCTCAGGTTTTACAAAGGTGCAACAACACCAACCTTGTCCTGAATTGGGAAAAATGCCATTTCATGGTCAAGGAAGGAATTGTCCTTGGGCACAAAATCTCCGAGAAGGGATTGGAGGTGGATAAGTCTAAAATTTCTGCAATTGAACAATTACCTCCTCTCGTAAATGTGAAAGGAGTTCATAGTTTTTTAGGTGATGCAAGGTTTTATATGCGATTCATTAAGGATTATTCTACAATTTCTAAACCGCTGTGTAATTTGCTTATTAAGGACTCCACTTTCAATTTTGGTGATGCACCCTTATCTGCTTTATGTGAATTAAAAGATAAATTAATTACTGCTTCCATCATTGTTGCTCCTAATCGGTCTGAACCATTTGAAATGATGTGTGGTGCTAGTGACTATGCCCTAGGAGTTGTTTTAGGACAAAGAAAAGATAAAATGTTTAGAGTAATATATTATACAAGTAGAACGCTTGATAATGCACAGAAAAATTACACTACCACTGAAAAGGAAATACTTGCTGTTGTGTTTGGTTTTGATAAATTTTGATCCTACTGGCTTGGGTCTAAAGTCAAAGTCCACACTGATCATGCTGCACTTAAGTTTTTGTTCTCTAAAGAGGATGCTAAATTCCGTTTAATAAGATGGATTCTTTTGTTACAGGAGTTTTACTTTGAAATTAAAGACATGAAGGGATGTGAAAATGTGATAGCAGACCACCTATCTAGAATTGAGAATGAGAATGTTCAACTGAACCTATTCCCAATCTTCGATAACTTTCCTGATGAAAAATTATATCAGGTAGAACATAAATGACCTTGGTTTGCTGAAATTGTGAACTTTCTTGCATGAGGAGTCCTACCTCCTGAGATGAACTCTCAACAGAATACAAGATTTGTGCACGAGACTAAATCCTACCTTTAGGATGACTGACTTCTTTTCAAAGTTTGCTCTGACCATATTATTAGAAGATGCATTCCATTGGATGAGACAGCCAAGATCATTGTGGAATGTCACTCATCCCCTTATGGTGGTCACTTTGGCCCAACTCGTACAGCTGCAAAGGTACTACAATCAGGTTTTCATTGGCCTTCTTATTTAAGCATTGGTACACCTTTGTTAGAACATGCGATATGTGCCAAAGAACACGTAACATCTCCCGATATCACAAATTCCTTTGACACCTATTTTAGAAGTAGAACTCTTCGATGTATGGGGGATAGATTTTATGGGTCCTTTTCCTATTTCTGAGGGATATATGTACATACTTGTTGCTGTTGATTATGTATCTAAATGGGTAGAAGTCATAGCCACTAGAACGAATGATGCTTGTATTGTAGTTCAATTTCTTAAGAAACATATCTATAAACGTTTTGGCACGCCTAGAGCTATAATTAGTAATGAAGGAGCCCATGTCTGCAATCAACAGTTTAATTCATTATTAAATAAATATGGGGTGAAACATAAGGTCTCCTCAGCTTATCACCCCCAGACTAATGGGCAAACTTGGATTTCTAATAGGGAAATTAAGTAAATATTGGAGAAGACAATTCAGACAAACAGAAAGGATTGGTCCTAGAGACTCGATGATGCATTATGGGCTTATCGGATAGCCTTTAAAACACCAATAGGTACATCCCCGTACAATTTGGTGTTTGGAAACGCCTGCCACTTACCAGTGGAATTGGAGCACAGAGCATATTGGGCAATAAAGAAGCTGAAATTCGATCTTCAAAAAGCACGAGAACAAAGACTACTTCAACTAAATGAGATGAAGGAATTTTGAAGCCAAGCTTATGAGCATACAAAGCTATAGGAAAGAACCAAAAAATGGCATGATCAACGGACATTACAGAGGTTTTTCAAACTTGGTAACAAAGTACTTTTATATAACTCAAGATTACATTTGTTTCCAGGGAAGTTGAAATCAAGGTGGTCGGGACCCTTCGTGGTGAAGAATGTATCCCCATATGGAGCAGTAGAGCAACAAGGAAAGATGACTCACTTTTCAAAGTCAATGCAGAGAGGGTAAAAGCATACTGTGGAGATGAAGAAAGACAATTAGAAGAATTGTATCTCAACGAGGCATCCTGAGCTTCAATGGGTCTAGCTAAAGACTTTAAACAAAGCGCTTTTTGGGAGGCAACCCAAAATTCTACTTAGTTATTTGATATTTTATTTTATTTTATTTTTTTATTTTTAGTTTATTTTTATTAAGTATTATTTATTTTTGTTTAGTATGTATTTACTAATTTTAGTTATCTTTTTTGTGCACGATTTTTTTTTTATTTTATTTGTAAGAAAAAATATTTATAAATAAATAATTTTAATGAATTTTAATTTTTTTTAAAAAAGGCAGAGGCGTTCACGATCTGGCATTGAGACGCCCACCTGTGTCTCAATGCTAGCAGCAACAGATGAGTAATACAGCAGTCACAACGTTGAGATGATGTCTTATATCGTCTCAACACTGTCGCGAAATCTGGTTTAAAATTCTAGATTTCGCAAGTTTTTACGCAAACTGAATTTTCTCCCCCCCTTCGAGCCCTAGCCTCCACAACCGCTCTCTTTAAATTCTCTCTATTTTTCTTCAAATCTCCCTCAATTTTTCACTTCTTCCTTGCTTAATCTTGAAAACCCAAACTTCTATTGCTCTTATTTTGCCCAAATTCAAAGATTCAAGGTCAAATTTGTTTGTTTTTCACCGAAACCCAAAAACCCTTATTCCAAGACTCTAATTTTCAGTTAACAAGTAAGTATAAATGATTCTCAATCTTTGGGTCTTGATCTATGCTGTAAATACTGAATTTCCATGGTTTAGGTTGAATTGAATAGCTTCAAAGTAGGGGTTTCTTAGATTGGAGCTTGGTTTTTGAAGAAATTGTTTGAGAAACAATTAGGGATGATTTCCATTAGTTGATAACCACTAGTTTCAAGCAATTGTTTTACTGAAAAGATGAATTTAGGAGTTGATTTGCTAATCTGTTGGTTCTTTATAATTTTATTTTTGACTAAGGTCAAATTTATTCATGATTCTTGTAATTATGGGCATATCTATTGAAGAAAGTATAATGTAAAGGTTGTTTATTGATTGGAATTGTATCTTGACAATTTGGGGATTGTTTTACTAATTTTTCATTGTTTAGGATGAGTGAGGTATAATTGTTGGAATTCTAATTCATTCATGCATATTTGTGCTACTTGGCTAATTCAACATGTTCATTACACCATAACTATGCATGTTCATTCAAGATTATGTATAGATTGGATTAGATTATGTATTAAAGTCTATACATGAGTATTAGAGATTTTGACATCTTTGTTAAAGAAATTAAACTTTCAGAATTTATGAGCTTAATTGTGGAGTAATTTGAATGAATTATTCATGAGTTAGGAAGTTAATATTGAATGTTGGTAGAAGCACATTTATAACTAAAAAAAGCTGTGAAATTTCATATTATGGCGCTGCTTTCTATGCAATTATTTTTGGAATGTCGTTGTTATAAATAGGGCACCATTGTTAAGAAAACTAACCATGCATATCTTGGATTCACTTTTAACACTGAATTGTAGACACGGGCATAAAATTATCTTGAGCTCATGTGTTTAGTTCTTATGTTCTCATAATCTAATTGACAAGATGAGTCCTAAGAGAGCTAGGAGGAATGTAGAAATCTCTAATTCTTTTGACACTCAACGATTCATTGATGTTGATACTGAGTCTTGATACCAAACGTACGTAGTGAGTAGATCTATAGTGCAAGACCGCAGTTTGGCACCATGTCTCAAACACCTCAATTATATGATAACATTGCTCAAAGAGGATGGTTCAAGTTCGCGAGGTAGCTTGAGGCCTTCGTCGTCCCCATAATTAGAGAATTCTATGTTAACCTACGAGAAGGGGAATCGAGATCATTTGTACGAGGGCGACACATACTTTTTGATGCAGCATCCATCAACAGACACTATAGGGTACGTGAGTACGAGCAAAATGAGTACTAGGCTTATGCTAGGGATCATGTGGATGTCACGCAAATCATCTAGGAACTCTGCCAGCGTGGGCTTCATGGGTGATTAGAAGGGGTGAAGCTATCAAGTTTAAGACATCCAACCTCAGGGTCTCTAACAAGGTGAGGCACAGCTTCATTTGTTCCAAGCTGCTCACAGTAGCCCATATGAGTGATGTGACTAGGGAGCATGTTGTACTACTCTATGCCATAGCCACGGGCAGGACAATGACAAAGGTAAATTCATTTACTAATCCATCCGCCACATCTGTCGTGGTTCAACTACTGGAGGGCTTGCACATCCTCACTCATCATGGTATTATGTAGAGCAGCAGGGGTCACTTGGAACCCCAATGAAGAGCTAGTCTATCCTAAGATACTCATGGATAAGAATTTCATACTGGGATTGAGTGGAGCGGAACCTACGGCACAAGATCCAGAGCCCAAACTTCTCAAACAAGATCCAGAGCATATGGCACAAGATCCTGATCATGCGGAGGCTAGACCATCTAGATCGGCATGAGCCCCTCGGACTAGTGATGAACATATGAAGCTACTTCGATGCTGAAAGTATGAATATCAAGTGAAGTCGTTTGGAGTTATTTGCGAGCGCCACGATACGATTTATAACTTCGTATCCCAGGCATTTCCAGACATCTCTGCCCCTCGTCTTCATCCACTGGCACCACCACCCTCTTACTCAGATGACGATGATGATGAGGATTGACCGACCTCTTTCATTTAAAGGGTGTTCTTCCTGTTTATTTTCATTTATGTGTTTTTATTTTTCTTTCTTATTTTATATCTTTACCTATGTTGTTTTATTATGTTATTTGTTTAATTGAATTCTCCATTAGTTTTCGATGGTAGTCTCTCTCTTCAGGAACACTACCACAACAGTACTTGATACACAAGTTTGCAAACTCTGTGGATCACATCATTTACCAAGCCAGTTTTGCTCACTCCCTATTCTTTCTATTTTATACATTGAGGATAATTGACAAAACTCAAAAAGTGCTATTTTTAGACCTATAATTTAGTAGGTTTGTTAGTTAAAAGTGTACTTTGATACTTTTATTCGTGAAATTTTTGTAGGAACCGAACATTTTAAGGAAAGAGATGAATTCAAGGTCGTTCGAGGCAAAAAAGGAGTCAAACAAACCACAAATGAGCCAAATCAAAGAAGAAAATCAAAGGAGAAACCAGAGAGCAAGCATTGAGATGCCCAAACAGTGACATGAGGACAGGTTCTTCAACGTTGAGACGTTGATGAAATATCGTCTCAACGCTACGCTGAATTTTCAAAACAAAATAGTAAATAGTAAATATCAAAGCAGCGTCGAGATGCTATGCTATAGAGTCTCAACCCTTCCTCGATAATTTTCCCCCTTTTTTCAAAATCGATGGCATTTTGGTAAATATCAAGCATAACGTCTCAACGCTGCGAGGTTTTTTATAAAAATAACCTTATGCCATGGTTTTGGAGAGGCCATTTTGGGAGAGAAAATTTTCGAGAGAGAGACCAGAAGTTCAATTTACCGGCTACTGAGCAAGGATGAGTGATTCTAAGTGATCAAGGGTGAAAACCAAGACCACAAGGAGCGGTTTGACGAAGACCACGCTGAATCAATTTGAAAAAACATTTCTTCCTTTTTTTTACTTTATTTTCTCTTATTTAAACCTGTTTAGAGACATCGACAGCGAATAAATGGCTAAGAGGTTGTAATCTTAGGGTGTTAGATGTTTTAGTTTAAATTTGATGAATTGATTAATTTCTAGGTTGAATTATAGTTACTAAATCCTTCTAGTATTTGATGAATTTATTGTTATTCTAGCGTGAGAATGTGGAATTAAATCTTTTTATAATTGATATAGGTTGAAAC
>JAOANK020187068.1:0-16624 GCA_026257165.2 Telfairia occidentalis
ACTCTTATTTTATTAAATAAATAATTTGAATAAAATTACAAGACCACGAAGGTTTAGGGCATCAACCCCAACAAATTCAAATATGGAAACAAATCTATCTTTTATGGAATTAATTCACCGTTAGATGCAAGCCACGTGGACGATTTGTCCTAATACCTTTCCTAATCACAAGAGGAAGCTTATAAATAGAAAAGGAGGCCACCAAAACAAGGGGTAGAAGTTTCGAGGTGGAAGTTTTACCCGAAGAATTTCGTTTTGAATTTATTTTTGGTTTTTAGCTTATTCTTTTGCAGAGTTCTTCTCCATCGTTGTTTCTGAGTTTAGAATTATTGAATCGAAATTTCGAGTTTAGTTTATTCAGTCGAAGAAGTTCAACTTAGAATATTTAGTTCGTAGCTTTCGCCTGCAGACTTTTCAGTCATTGTTGCTGTTTTACTTCCGTTGAGAGTTATGTTGTAGAACAAAGAAACTCTTTGGTAGTTGAAGCATAAAGATTGATTTCTTCAATAGATTTTGTGGAGCAACTAAACTATGCAACTCTTTAGGACTTTAATTGAATGTGCACTTATTTACTATTTTTTAATTTTTTTCTAATGCTTATTTGTTTTAGCATGAACTAATCACCTTTGGGTGAGGGTTAAAGGATATGTTGTTGAATTGATTTAGTTTAGAATTGAGAGTTTGTTGGATTAAATTGTTTTATAAGTGTGCGATATCCTTTAACATTTATGTCTGCCTGATCAACACGCATACATACCTTCTCTAAGTTTCGAAAGAAAATGTGAGGAGTAGTTTACTTTTAAAACACATTAGACTCTAGATTAGGTTAGTTGTTGGCTAAGTGAGAAGGTTAGGAATAATCACTCACCTAATGCACAAAAATAACATATTAAACTCATATAGGTTAATAAAAATTAATTTAAGATAACTGGGAGATTTGGAAGGATTCCAAAATACTATTGCTGTATGATTTGATATGATAATTCTTCTACTTCAGTAGTCTACATCAGGGAAAATAA
The DNA here is from genome assembly GCA_026257165.2 of Telfairia occidentalis. Classification (NCBI taxonomy): domain Eukaryota; kingdom Viridiplantae; phylum Streptophyta; class Magnoliopsida; order Cucurbitales; family Cucurbitaceae; genus Telfairia; species Telfairia occidentalis. The sequence goes on from JAOANK020187068.1 coordinate 1,020, forward strand.
TATATTACCTTAATCCAAACTCATTCATTCTTATCATTACAACCGCTAAAGCATTCTTTTTATTCTGTCATTCAATTTCACTCAACATTAGTTATTAAAAAAAACCATCAATCATTTACTTTTGTTACCTACTTTTGTTACCTTTGAATTCACTAAGAGAGATATAGCACTAATCCCTGTGGATACGATATAAAAATATGTATCACTTGCTATTGACTAGGTACATTTACACATTAATTTCTGTGATTTCATTATTCACCTACGCACGCAAACAATAAGCCCTAAAAAATGTCTAAAAATTATGTAAATTGATCATCCATATTCTTTTTCATGAATCGCTGAGGATAAGGAACAGTACTGAAATCATTAGGAAGGAAATCAGAATACTTCTCTGAACTCGATGTTTGCACTCTGCCCTTCTTCTCCTCAGCAATCTTATTTTCATCTTTCTTTTCTTCCACTTTTTTCTCATCAACCTTCTTCTCAGGCTTCGATTTCTTAGGCTCATGTTTTTCATTTTCATCTAGGGTCCTACCACTTTTTAACATAATAGCATTGCAATGCTCTCTAGGATTAACTTCAGTGGTGCTAGGGAACTTACCTTTTTGCAGCGTGCTCAGCGAAGTTGCTATTTGTCCAACTTGGACCTCCAAATTTTTCATGGCCTTCTTCTGGCTATCCATCTTCTTTTTCAGGCTCATTGTTCTATTGTGGGATTCTTTAATGAACGTTCTCATCATCTCTTTCAAAGATGGATCATCAGATTACTGCTACGAAGACGATGCATAACCAATGGGGCCCCTGTAAAACATTCTTAATGTTAGTGTAATAGAAATTCTCATGATTACCCAAACTGGATGGTAGCGATTCAAATTTGATTCTGCTGGCCTCCAAATTGGTTCCCATAAGACTGATTGACCTACTTTGCTTGTTCAAGTTACTGGTTCCCCCAAGAGGGGTAAGAGTTGCATATGCTGCCATCGATGCAATCGACTGACCCTTACCTGGCATCACAAGGTTATTCAAAACATTAGTAAGTGTTGCCATTTGGGCTTTGATAGAACTTACCTTGTTTAACTCATACATCCTTGCAGTTCTCTTAGTGGACCTCTCTGATGGCCAATTGTAACTAGTGGTTGCCATGTCCTCCAACAAAGCCTGAGCAACCACAAGTGTCTTGGAGAAAATCAATCCTCTTGCAGCTGCATCCACAATTGACTTATTAGTAGTAGATAAATCGTCATAGAACTATTTTACTTGAAGCCAATCTAGATAGCCATGTTATGCGTATTGGGTATTTTCTCGGCAATTCTTTCAATTGCTCCCAAACCTAGTAGAGTTGATCGTCATTAGCTTGTCTAAAATTACTAATCACATTCTATAATCTTTGGGTCTTAATTGGGGAAAAGAACTTGTTAAGGAATGCTTGGGTAAGCTCCTCCCATATTGTAATCCTATTAGCTCGTAAGGACTCCAACCAATCCTTCACTTTGTCCTGCATAGAAAATGGAAAGAAATGTAAGTGAATGGAATCATTAGATATCATATTTAACTTCACTGTACAACAAATTTCAAGGAATGATGAAATGTGTTTATGCAGGTCCTTAGAAATTGATCCCCTAATTACGCAATCCCTCGCCATTTGGATAAGGCCCGACTTAAGTTTAAAGTTTGTAGGATTGATCAGTGTGTGCACTATCCTTGGCCAAGCATTAGAGACTGTATGCTGAAAATAGTCACGAATCACCCTCGGGTCACCTTCTTACTCGACCATCATCTCAGGTTCTGCACTCTGTTCTCTAGGATTCCTTCTACAAGTTCGCTCAATCTATGGTTCAAAAAGAACAAAATTAGTGCCTCGAGCACCTCGCGTACACCAAAATAATACAAAAAAGAAAAAAGAAAAATCACGTACAAATATACCATAAATTAAGACCTACTCAAACTCCTTAATAGTAAGAAAATTAAATATTTCGATTCCTTGGCAATGGCGCCAAAAGCTTGATCGCAACCCACTACATTACTGCAAGTGCACGAGTCAAATTGTAATATAAAACAGTTTTAGAGACCAAGTATCATTCTCTGGGGATCAAATTTTTAATTCTCTTAGTTATTAATTGATTCTTTTGATTTTATCTAGGGACATAGAAGTCATGCAACGGTTCTAAGCCATAAAAGAAACAATAAAGAGATACGCGAACGGTGGGATAGTCAAGAGAATGGAGGTTGTTGTGTGTCAGTAATATTAACAACACAATTGAACAATCAATTTACTTATGGATTGCATTTTATTGCCAAATTGCTTAAGTCTAAGGTTGATTAACTCGAATTTTTCCCTCTCGAAGTCCACCGACTCTCACAATTAACTCTCTATTCAATCTCTGACAATAAAACTTAAAGGTAGCATAAACATAACCCATAATGAACTTCATACATTCTCTTATCCCTTTCGTGCATAAGAGAGCCCATGTTTAATTTCCACGGCCTAATCTACTATCCTGTCTATCCAGCAAAATAATAAACACAACATCCAAATAATTAATGGCCAATTAATTTGAGGCATAAAGTGATAGAAATTAAATGACAAAAAGCATGAAACACATTTCAATCAATAAATCAACACATTTAAAAAGTCATTAAAATCCCAACCCCTTATAACCAAAGGGATTTAGCTACTGTTTCTCGTACAATTAAGCCCGAAAAAATCTATTAAAACATAATACAATTGAAGATAAAGAGAAAATAGGGAACTTCTAAAAGAATTCATGTCGTTTCAGCGTAAACATGCTTCTCTAGGTATCAAAACTCAATTCTGAGCCCTCCAAAACTGTCCCAAAACTTCAGAACAGTAGCACAAGTTTTTGTGTCGAACATTTTTGAAAATCGCACCAAAAGATGGTTTCCCCAACCCTAGTGGCGAAAATAAGCTTAAATATTGAATTGTCGATAGCGTCAAAATGTTATGGACATCGTGTCGACACTACTAGTGCTCAATAAGTAAAACATACGCTTTTGCACTTGGAGGTGGCAGGTGGTAGCGGTGTCTCAATACTACTATGGTCTAGAAATATTTTCAATTTTATTTTTGACATATTTCCTTCGTTTCTTAGCCAAATTTGCTCTCCTTAGGTTCTTTTTCAGCCCGAACAACACCAAATCCGTATTTTTGCCTCTCAATGCTTTGTTCCTATAAAATACACATGTTGTAACATTCTAATATTTAATATATATAAAAGCTTTTAACATTAAAATTGAGAGTTATTTGGAGAGGTTTTTTTTTTAATTAGTTAAAATGTATTTGTGTAAATTGAAAAGAAGTTTATTTTGGATTATTTAATTTTGAATTAAATTTCTAGATCCAAAATCTAGTATGAATACCTCTTATTCTCACAGTTTCAAATATAACAACAATTCAATATTCTTAACTTTCTTATATTTCTCTCTTTTGCTCTATGAAGAGCAATTGGCCAAAAGAGGGGTGTTCTTTGTTGTGGAGCTTTGAGTTCAACTTCTTAGTGCATAGTGGTTTGAGCTACACAACGTTTCAGTTGGGTTGTTGTATCCTGGAGGGGACAACCCAGAGAAAGATCTGCTGCACCGGTGGTTAATAAATAGATACACTCCATAGAGGGCTTGAATCTCCTTAAAGAGAGCGAGATACCCACACCTCAACCTAGTTGTTTACGTGTTTGTTTTTCAATATTTACTCTAATTTCCTCTGTTATTTGTAATTTCCCCCAACAACACATAATAAAAGCATCAAAGCATACATTGTAACACACAAAACATCCTAAATTATATGCTATAAAATAGCACTTTTTGAGCGCTATCACGTATAAATTTCTTCTTTAAGATCACCCTTTAAAAAAGAATTTTTCACATCCATTTGATGAATACTCATATAAAAAATTGTAGCAATTGCAACAGCAATCTAATGGATGTAATTCTAGCAACTTGTGAAAAGGTTTCAAAAAAGTCTTCTTCTTTTTTTTTTTAAATTTTCAGTGACAAGTCTAGCTTTATACTTGTCCATACTACCATCTTGTTTCAATGTTTTTTTCAAGACCCATTTACACTCTATGGTTTTACAACATCGTTGTATATCAACTAATTTTCAAGTTTTATTAGAAATTAGTGATTTCATTTCATCATTCATAGCCTCTTTCTAAAAAATTTCATCTGGAGATATTAAAGCTCATTGCAAACAAGTTGATGTTTCTTGAATATTATAAAGATAAAAATCAGAACCAAAATCTTTCACAATTCTAGCTCTTTAACTCCTACTTATTCAACTTGAGAATTATCATTATTATCCCAAGGAGTAGAAGAATTAATGTTAGTAGACGTTTGTTCACAGCTTTGACCCTCGCTATTTCTTGACTTGAAATGAAATTTTTCCTCATGAAAAATTACATCACTTGATTAAAATATTACACTATTTTCAATATCAAGAATCTATATGTTGTACTACTAATCGGAAAACTTAGAAAAGCCGAAGTGCTAGCTCTAGACCCCAATATAGTTCTTTAGGATCTGCTAACTTTACAAATGCTAAACATCCCTATAATCTTAAATTTCTCAAATTTAGCTTATACCCTTTCCACAATTGAAATGGTGTAATCTTTGTTTTTTTATGTGGCACTCTATTTAAGACAGACAAACAGTTAAAACTTCTTCACCCCAAAGATTAAAAGATGCATTTGATTCAAATAGCATAGCATTAGTGAAACCAATTAAGGTTCTATTTTTTTCTTTCCGCTACTTCATTAGAAGTAGGTGAATATGGTAGAGTAGTCTCATGAATTATTCCCAAAGATTCCACATATGAACTAAATTCAAATGATTCATATTCTCCACCTCTATCACTTTTAATTCTTTTAATTTTTCTACCGAACTAGTTTTCAACTTCAAGGATGAATTTTTGAAGTTCTAAAAGGCACCACTTTTATTTTTCATAAATAAACATGAGTATATTTTGAAAAATCATCAATAAAAGTAATAAAAATATTAATTTCCTCCTCTAGTTAAAACTCTTTCAAATTCACACAAGTTTGTATGAATTAACTCTAATTATTTAGTATTTCTTTCAACACTCTTTTTAGGTGTTTCTGTGATTTTTAGCTTTACTGCATGTTTCACATTTCTCAAAATCATTTTATAAATTGGGAATTAATCCAATACTACTCTTGACTCCCACATACTATTTATATGACATAATCTAGCATGCTAGAAATTTAAAGAAGAGAGAATATAAACGAAACTAGTTGCTTTATTGATATTTTCAATGTTCAATTTGAACATTCCATCACAAGCATTACCTTCCCCAATAAAAACTCTTTTTTTAGTTATCATATATTGATCAGATTCCATAGTATGTTTAAAGCCAGCCTTATTAAGAAAATAACTCGACATTAAGTTCTTTCTCATGGAGGGTGGATGAAGCGCATCCTTCAAAGTTAAAACCTTTCTACAGGTGAATTTTAATTCAACCTCACCACTTCCCATAATTTGAGCATTATGGGAATCACCAAGCATTATTGGTTTAGCCTCCTTAAAAGGACTATAAACTTTGAACCAATCTTTGTCATAACAAACATGTCTATTGGCACCAGAATCAGCCCACCACCTTTCAACACTCTAAACCATAAAATATATCAATTATCATAGCCACAAAGGGCTCTTCGATAACATTAGCCTGGGGGTACGATTCATGTTTCTGGAATCTGCAAATTCGAGCAACATGCCCACTTTTGCCACAAACATAGCAAACTGATCTTGAGTGTTGAGGACGTACATGGTTCTTATTTACTTGACTTGGATTTCTCTTATTTGAAAAATGAGGTTTATTATTTTTTTTATATAACTCCTTTTTGGCTTTAAATAACTATTTCTAAGAATTTGACCATTAGGCGAATTATCACTAGAAGTGATTGGATTTGCCTTGTAGGATTTTCATTACTTTCTTGCGTTAATGCATCTTGTCCTCTTGTCTCTTCTTCCACGCGAATGCGAGTAATAAGCACTTCTAGAGAAATTTCCTTTTGCTTATGCCCCATATTTTTCTGAAATTCAATCTATGATGGTGGAAATTTATCAACTATGTCAACAACAATAAGATTATCTCCAATCTTAATTCCTTCAAATGCTACTTCAGCAACTATGATCTGAAAGTCTTGTGCTTGTTCTACAACATATTTTTCATCTACCATTTGAAAATGGAAGAAACGACTTGCACCATATATTTTCACACCTGCTTCTTCAGTATCATATTTACTCTGCAAGGCTTTCCATATTTTCTTGGCAGATGAGAAAGCAGTATCATAATAATCATAAAAATGGTCAGAAAGTTAATTTAAAAGATAGTACAGACAATTGTACTCAAATTTCTCATACTGTACTTATCAATTTTCTCATGTTGTTCCATGAACTCTTCATGATTCATACTTTCAGTATTAATCTTCTTTGAGCTCTTTTCTGTGAGGACATAGGCCACTTTGAGAAGGTTAAGGTAGAACAACTTTTCTCCCTTCCATCTCTTAAAGTGTACTCTCTTAAATCGAAAAGGCTTGTTGATATCTCCTACATTCTCATTAGATTTCTCAATAGTATACTCCATATTGAATCCCTTTAAAACTGATGAGAAAAATTACAAATAATAAAGAAAATTGGAGTAAATGTTGAGAAACAAACACGTAAGCAATTGGGTTGAGGCGTGGGTATCTCACTCTCTTTAAAGAGATTCAAGTCCTCTTTCGTGTGTATTTCTTTATTAACCACCGGTGCAATAGGCATTTCTCTGGTTTGTCCGCTCCATGATACAACAACTCAACTGAAACGTTGTGTAGCTCAAACCACTATGCACTAAGTGGTTGAATTCAAATCTCCACCCGAAGAACACCCGTCTTTTGGCCAATTTTTCTTAAACGAGCAAAATTAAGAAATATAAGAAAGTAGAGAAGATATAAATTGTTGTTGTGTTTGAGAGTGTGGGAAAGAGATATATTTATACTAGATTTTGGATCTACAAATTTAATGCAAAATTAAGTAATCCAAAATAAACTCTTTTTCACTTATACAAATACGTTTCTGACCAAATAAAAATCTTCTCAAAATAACTCTCATTTAAAAAATATAAAACTCCTATATAATAAATATTAAAATGTTACAACAATAATGAATATAAATAATATGAAAAAATTTTCATATTAAATACTAGAAATTCTTTCATTATATGAAAATGAAAATTTTCAACTCTCATCCTTTTATTTTCTTTTTTGTAAATAAACAAGACTTCGTTGTCATCTTTTGACCATAGCTCAACTGGTTAAAATATATCTCTCTGACTAAAATGTCAGAGAAAAAAAACAAGACTTCGTCATAGATGACGAAATTGTTGATTGGTGTTGTTTCTTTTACATGATTTAGAAAACATATTAGTGATGATTGCCTCGGATCAATTTTTGTTAGATATTCTCGACTTTTACTTCACTATTTCAAAATTCTCAATTGAACAATTAATATATTAAAAATTATTAGTTGAGTTCTTTTGTAAAAGATTTATTAGCCAGAAAAAAGTTTGTGTATCATTAAATTATTATTTTATTAATATACATTAGACATGTCACTTTGATGTTAATTGACATGTAAAATCCAACTTATACATTAAAAAAATGTAACCGGATCATCAATAAAATTATTTTCTTTCAAGTAGCATGTTCATGCGTTTAAATAACACCCTTAAAATTTAATGGGTCCACTTCTGTGCTCCGTTGATTATCTCTCTCTATATATATATTAAACTTACAAATTAATCAGAGGCAATTAATTACACGTCTTTATTTCTAGCTTTGCCCTCGGCGTTATCTCTTTCCATATCCTAGCTATTTATGTTGGATGCTACGCGAGAAGTAGCGAGGATTTTATATTGGCTTTAAGAGATGGTTTGCTTTATAGAAAATCTTATTTTAAGAAAAATAAACCACTAGCTCCCTTTAAATAAGAATTCATGCATGTTTTTTATGTTTTTGATGCTTTTCAACCACAAGCTCTAAATTTTCATGTCATGAAAGTTTAATCATTACTCATTAAACGGTTAATTATATATTAGTGGGTGGCACCAAATATTATTGGCTGGGGCGGATCCAGAAATTTATGTCACGAGGCACAAATTGAATATAATTTTAGATGTATTACTATTAGCGATGAATCCAGAAATTTCTGTTGGGGGCACAAATTGAATATAGTTTTAGATGTGTTAGTATAAAATATTAAAATTATGTAATATTAAAGACCATTTGTATTTACAATTTTTTGTTTATATTTTTTGAAATGTTAGTAGAAAAATTGAGATATGATAAATTTTTATAAAGATAAAAGTTAGAGAGAGAAAAAACCAATGAATAAGAGGTAAAAGTGAGAGATCTATTAGATAAAACGTATTAATAAAAGATAGAAAAATTAGAAATGTTGGAGAGAATAAGAAAACTTTAAATGACAAAAAAGTTTAAAATAGAATATTTGTGAAATAAAAAAAGATTTGTTAGAAAGATAAAGAAAGTTATGGTAATAGGAGATTTAAAGAGAAAATTTTAGAAAAAAAAAAGATATATTTGGCAGCTAGAGTCTTAATAAATTAGAGAGAGATAAAATATAAACATAGATATTTTAGAGAGAAATATGTTAGAGATAGAAATAAGCTTGAAGAAAATAAATTTTAGAGACTGAAAAGTTTGAAAAAAATATAAAAAATTTTAAATACAAAAAATGATAGATGTATTAGAAAAGAGAGTGAAATAAAAATTAGAGAGTGAAGTTTAGAAAGATAAAAAAACTAGAGAGAAAATTTATTTGGAAGAAGTATGTCAAAAAGAAAAAACAAATATATCACAATAAAAATAGTATGCAAAAAATAAATTAAAAAATAAAAATAGTATCACAATACAATAAAAATAGTATGCATAAAGAAGTATGCAAAAAAAAAATCTACTTTTAGTTTTTATTTATAATTTAAAAAATAAATTTGAAAACAGAAATGGTTTATTTAAATATTTGGATTACACTTGGATTTGAATCCAAGAACCAAGACTTGGCAAAGGAGGGCATACTTTTTGGGCCAAAACTATATAAAAATATTAACCGTCTTTAATAAACTATGAGATTAAACGAAAAAAAAGAAAAAATTGGACCCGTGCCCCAGCCCCAATGTGGATCCGCCATGATAAGGCTTCTTGGTTGGATTATCCGTCTATTTTCTCTCAATTATTTGCTCCCATTCTGTACTTTCTTCATATTCTTACTATTTATAGGCGGAGGAAAATTCCTGTGTATGAATTAGCTCAATAAGACGTTCATAAAGTGCATGGTGAATCTTTGGCTTGAAGAATTTGGTTTTCTTGTTTTCCTATTTTTGTTTTTGTCACACAGTTCTTGTTTTAAACGAAATGAAACCCTTTTTTTTTAGGTTGAAGGTTTAGTGCTAAAAGGTTCTTCTAAAGCTTTTGTAACCCCAAAATAAAGGAAATGGAAGTAACATTGAAGCTGAAGGCCGTCAAAGCTACTCCGGAGAACTTTGCAGAATATGGCCAAGTCATCGAACCTGTGAATTTCAACCAAAAAATTCGGACCGCAAGACGCTAAATTGGATTTTGACAATGAAATCCCAAGGTAAAAGCTTCAAACCCCTTTTCCTTAAAAAGATCTTATTGTATACTTCCTGTAGGGCCGAACGATGCAAAGAAAAGGAAGAAGGATCCCACTAGTAGAGCTGTTCATGAATTAGGTTTGGATTGAGTTTCGTGATATTTTAGACCCAACTCAATTGTTCCGATTATAAATCTCAATAATTTTTATTGAGTTATGAACTCAAACCAAACTAATCTAAAAAAATTGAGTTGGGTTGGTTCGATTCAATCAAATTGTAATCAAAATTCACACTTGTTAGATAAAATTATTTAACTATTAAATATGTTTTCATTAAGTGTGTTATTAAATAAGTTGACTATCTGGAAGTTGAACAAATCTATACTATTTTAGTTTGAATTTTAAATTTTTTGGGGTTGCTCGAATTAAAATGAGGGTAATTAATTGGATGATGGATATAGTGGTGTAAGTAGTGGATGGATGGTAATTAATGAACAGGTTTTATCTGATAAACGTTGAGGATGCACCTCTGAAGTTTGCGAAGCTTGCGCATCATGCGGGCACAACGCAGTGCCTGGGATCATCGGACAGCAAAGTTTGGTATCTTGCAGTTGCAAAGCCATCTGTTGTTAATAGCCATGATGGGAATGGAGAGCAGAAGCAGAAGCAGAAGCAGAAGAAAGTTGTTAGATCTGCTTGTGGTCATTACTTTGTCACTCCTGCGGTTGAAGATGTTCGTGTCTTCAAAATTACAGGTCCCAAGTTTGTTATGTTGCATAGAGGAACTTGGCACGTAGGCCCTCTCATAAGGGAAAACAAAAGGGTTTTCTACAACTTGGAAAGAAGTCATACAAATGTGAGTTCTCTATCTCTCTCTCTCAACACTAATTAATAACTTACAACATTTGGGATATGTTGGTCTCTCTCTGTTCTAAAAAGTGCACTAAAAAGTATTAAGAATATCAGATTTTTTTCTAATAAAAAGTTTGTTTATGTTTAAGATGAGGGCTAGATATATATTTTACTTCCTAATTTTTCTTTTTAATCTAATCTATATTGTTTAAAATGTTTCATTTAAGTCAACAATATTTTTTAAATTATATGTTTTTTTTTCGTGGTGAATATTAAATTGATTGATGTTAAGTTTACGTGGTATAATATTTAGTGTGTTGACAAAAAAATGGAAAGAATTGAGACTATTTAAAAACGGAAAAAATGAAAATTTTGCCAACGTCTAAGAAATTTAGAGGACTAATATATCATAGGTAGTTTAATTACTCCTATAAATTTCTATCAACTCACTAAAAATACCATGTCATGTAAGTTTATTACCAACCAATTTTAAAACTTTCATAAATGGAAATGATATAGTTAAAAAAAATTTAAATGTAAGGGACTAAAATTGAAATGATGTAAATAGTAGGACTAAATTGAATTAAAAAAACACAAATGGTAGAGACTACAACATATTATTTAGCAAGAAAAAAAACACTAAAGGTTAGAACATTAGGATTGTTGTGTGAATGTGTTAATAAATATATTGTAGCCTATACGTATATGTTATTTTTGAGTCTAGTGGTGATTTACATGATATATCAAACTAGTTAATTTTGTGGCCGAACATCTACAGTGTCTTTTCTTCCCAATTTCATATAATAACTCACATATTAACTTTGGACTAATTTTCATGGCCACAATGAACAATGGAAAGTATTAAGAATATGAACAAGAGATTCAATATACCACAGCCTAGAAGCACAAACTTTTGATTCCTATTCATATTCTGAACAGAACATTACTACTGGAATTGTTTTTACTATTTTCAAACATAAACATATACTTTAGAAGTACCTCTGACATAATTGTCTCTATCTCCGGTACAGGTTGTTGATCATATAGGTTTCAACTTTGGAAAGGAATTTGGGACATTCTTTGAAATCGAAGACTAGATCCATGTTGCTACTCAATCATGGAGCCGACTTTATTTCTATACTTGAGTATTATTATGCAAAGAAACAATTTAGCTTTATTGTGTGAGTTTTTTTTTTTTAGTTCAACACCATGTGAAGATGTAGATTCAAATTTTCAATTTTTTAATCGAAGATATATATCTTATCTAGTTGAACTTATGCTTAAGTTGACTTTTATTGTGTATTATTATGGAATGAAACAATTTCATTGTTGTTAAACCACCATGACATTATGTTCAAATTTGAATGAAAATTCATTGGCCCGGAGTTTGGTTATAGGCATTCTTGAAAGGTCAAAAGAATCGGTAAAGGACCAAACATGAGTAAATTTTAATCGAGTGATCAAAACATCGTTCAAGTACGTAGTTTTTTTTTTAGTTCACCAATTACTAGGTCAAATATGTAGTTAACAAAAGAAAATAAACTGTAATTGGTAGCGATTTAAAAAATAATATTTACAAATGTGTAGATCGATGGCTTTCTAAACTTAAAACATGAAATTCCAGAATACAGAATTTTTCCATAAGAAGCTTTAGACGATCTTGGTTCTACGACTCTATGCCTCTGATTATTACATACTACGAGTCTTTTTATAGACTCCGAACTCATAATGAAAATTGAGATGCAAAAATTAAGAAATGAGATTGAATATGACAGAACATGAGCTATTTAGATAACGATTATGTTGAATTTACTTTAATAAAGGAAAAGTACAATAGTTAATAACAATAAAAGACAATAACAAAAGTTTGAAATGCTATATCTATATTATAAAATCTTCAAAACTTTATCCGAGTGGCATTAATAAAGTTGTAGTTTTCTTTTCAGCTTCGTCATTTTTTGCTATTCCTATGCACGTTATCTTCGTTGCCTTTTTCAGAAATATTCGAAGAGTGAAAAATCTCACATCTGGAAGGTTGAATGAAGTGACGGGTTCCAAGGACCATATAAGCTCATGGACTTTGGTTTTTCTCATCCCAATTAGAAACACTTTAAGCTTAGTGTACTAGCTTTAGTTAAATTCATTTCTTGTATTCTTTTGTTTGAGAGTGGAGAGAAGGGTGTGAGTAGTAGAAAGTTTTGAGAGTGTGTTTTTGTAATTAAGGTCGGGGAGAGAAAGTAGGAAAAATGCTTTTTGGTGACTTTCCTCACTTTGCTCCACAATTTGCCACCTTAATCCAATTGCTTTATCACCATGGTTGAGTTTCAAGCATGGGTGAAGTAGTTGTGCATGAAGTTGCCTATAAATAGGCTTCAAATTCGTGTAAGAAATGATGATGAAGGGATTGAAATTTTGCTCCCAAAATTTGGTTGTTCATGTGTTGAACTGTAAGCCAAACTTCACCTCTTCTTCTCCCTTATTCACCAATCAAGGGATCCCACCATCCCGTTCCAAGGCTGGAGAATAGTCGAGAAGACTCTAGTGGTGGTTCGGGAGCTGATTCAAGCACAAATCCGCCAGAGATAGAGGAGGAATTGAGCAACAAATGTGAGTTCTCCATTTCCTTTGTTTTTCCTCTTTTAAAAGCATGATTTTCCTTAATTAATTGAGCTAGTTAGATTTTTTTGAATCCTAATCTTCTGCACATGTATGTACATACATCTTTCAGTTTTAGGGATTCAAATTATCAAGAATCATAAGAACAAGACACTATCTTTGTCTCAGGCATCATATATTGACAAGATGCTTGATCGATATTCGATGCGCAATTCCAAGAGGGGTTTACTACCTTTCAGGTACGGAATTGAGACGGATACCCTATGCATCGGCTTTAGGAAACTTAATGTATCGAGCGTCATCTAGAGAGTCTAACTTTACGAGACACGTATTGACATGACTAGGGAAAGTGCGAGTTGCATGCATTGTGCCCTAGTTTATTGAATTGATGTACTATTCATTTAGCTTGTATTTTTATTGTACACCCACTAGCTTTAGGGAAAATGGGAGATTGTTGGGGTTGATGCCCAAAACCTTCGTGGTCTTGTAATTTATTCAAATTATTTATTTAATTAAATAAGAGTTATTTTATTCAACATTTAGTATGCATAAACTCAATCAAATAAACTAAGATCCAAAGTTATTTTATGAGAAACTTAAACATGCATGTGGTGACATATAGGCCGATCAGGTTTAAGGAATAACCTACATGGTCTGTAGTATATGGATAAGGTTGGGTGCCTTATCCTGGTGATCAGGCCCAACAAAGCGTCACCGCAAGTGTACCGGTCGATCGTAGTAATAATGGCCGAAAAGTCTGAGTATCGTCCACAGGGAATCGTGATGTTTAATTTTCCTAATTATTGAATGATTCTTTTCAATTTTATTTAGGGATCTTAAGGTCATGCAAAAGTGAAAACTAGAAAGCAATAAAAGAAACTCGCTAATGGGTGAAGAAAAACGAGGGAAAAGTAGTTTTAGGGTCTTGGTGTTTTTATCGACCCAATTAAACAGTCAATTAATTAATCGAATGCATATCCTTTACCTTTTTATCTAAGTCTAGAATTTCATAAGTTCGGGTTTCCTCTCTCGAGCTCAACCACCCTCAATTAATTAACCTAATTCAATTTCTTGCAATTAAACTAACAATTGGAAACAAACTATTCGTCAACAACCTCACGAACTCCCCTATCACTCTCGTGCATACAAGAATTCGTGTTCAAAACCCAAGGCCTAATTTATCACCCTCTCTCTCAAGCAAGATAATAAATGCTACTACTTGACAATCAATGGCCACTTAATTGCAATATAATTAATGCTGGAATTTGAAAGGCAATGCTGAAAATTCAATGCATTCAATAAATAATCAACAAATTTAACGCGTCTTTAAAAATCCCAACACCCTGAAACTCAAGTAATCTAGCTCTTATGCATTATAAATCAGTCCAAAAAAATTTAGAAGGAACCCACAAAACAGACAAGAAATTGAAAATAAAAGGAAAGAGAGAACTTCTGAATGAATTTCACGCCGTTTCTGTCGTGGCCACGCTTCTCGAGGTGAGAAAACTCAATCCCGAGCACTCCAAGACTTCTCCAACCTTCCAGAATAGTAGGCACCTAAATTTCTGTCGAAAACCATCAAAAATCGCACACCAAAAGACATTCCCCTCAGCCCTAATCGCGAAAAAATACATTTATACTGATATGCCGACAGCGTCGAGACGCTATAACACAGCATTTTGACGCTGGTCCTAATTCACTAAGTAAAACGCGCGTTTTGGTTGAGCGGTCAAAAATCAACAGCGTTGAGATGCTGTGGATAGCATGGACACGCTGTCCTTGTATGACAGGATATGGAGCACACGCGCGCGTTGGGTAGGGGAGTCGCCCGTGGCTAGGGCGGCGTCGAGTACGTCGAGGTGGGCAGCGCGAGGGGCAAGTTGTGAGCAAGGCGGGGCTGTTGGGGCATGCGTTGGGCGCGAGGCGTGCGCGCTGTGGCTGCTTCATTCAACAGCATTGCGATGCTGTTGAGCAGCGTCTCGACACTGATCACTTTTAAATCGAAAATTTCTAGATTTTGGGGTTGAGACGCCCAATGATAGTGTCTCAATGCTGCCTCTCGGGTCTGCATTCTTTTAGGCCCTATTTCTTCGTTACTTAGCCGATTTAGCTCGTCTTAGGACCTTTTTTCAACCCGACTCGACCTGGATCTTTATTTTCACCCCGAAATACTCGGTTCCTACAAAGTCAACAATAATTGCATCAAAGTACACTTAAAATCCCATAAAACCTCTATAATTTAGGCACTAAAATAACACTTTTTAAAGTGCTATCAACTACCCCAAATAGCACTTATACTGAAAAAATGACTATTTCGTGGTCCAGTCTTATCCAAACTCATTGCATAGAACGCCCCCACTCGCATATCTCCACATGAACGATTTAGGATCACATCGTTTGTATCTATTACAAAACGGGCCGCGTTCCATAGTGTCCCCAAGAAAAGGTACCCAACCTAATCCATATACTACAGACCGTTTTGGCTATTTACTTAAACT
>JAOANK020187173.1:0-16623 GCA_026257165.2 Telfairia occidentalis
AATCCATATAAAACCCCATTAAAAATATGAATAAAAGACTAAACTTTGAGGTTTATTACTATTGATTTTTAACATAGTAAATTCATCCTCGAATCTCTTTTCAAACTTTGTTCTAATTTTCACAGCATCAAGTGGGAACACATTACCAAGTTAAATGAATAAAGTTGATTAGGTTGACTGTGTGAAATTATTTGAAAGGAAAAGAGAATTTTTCTAGTGTAATGAATGAAAGAGAAATAGAAGGAATCTAATGAATGAAAATGATCAGTAATATATATGTGTAATGTGTTTTGTGTATGTGGAAAAAGGGAGGGTTTCAGAAAAATAGTAGAGGAACTTTAACAAAATATGGCATATTTTTTCAGCTTTTTGGGTGCTGATGCAAAAAGATGAATGCTTCTAACTTTTAAACAACCACACCCACATCTCTCTCTCTCTTTCTCTCTCGTCGCATACACATAAAATAGATTCCTCCTTTTTAGGGTTGTGAAAATTTAGTGGAGTTGTTGCAGAATTTAATACAGTTTTTTTCTACTTTTGCCCCAAAGATAGAATGAGGGTTTTTGAGAATAATGCAGGATCAGCTTTAAGCTTTTACCCCCCCATATTCATAATCATTTCATCGTTCAATTGGTTGAGACATATTTCTTCGACTAAAAAGTTGGAAGTTCGAATTCCCCCTCCCACATATGTTGTTGAACTTAGAAAAAAAAAATCAAACACGTGAATAAAGAGGCGTGTTAAAAATATTGATAAAAGATTAAGCTTACCGTAACTCATCAACTTGAGTTTTTGGTGTTAATTAATGATTTAACCTGGTATCAAGGCAGAATGTCTTATGTTTGAATAACTCCTTCATGTCATTTCTTCTCCTAATTAATATTGATAACCACTTGTTGGGCTTTGTGCAAATTTTCAAGATCACGAGTGAGAGAGAAGTGGTAAAGATATTAAATTCATTGCAACTTATCAACATAAGCTTTTGGGTTTATTGGTTATTTAACATTAAATGTCTTAATGAAGATATATAGAGATTTTTTAGGATAATGCATTACAAAATGTGGGAGATTGAAACTTTTGATGTACATAAAAAAGGTTTTTAATGTCTTGACCAATTGAGCTGTATTTAGGTATTACTTAATGTTTTAACCAATTGAGTCGTAGTTAGGTTGATGAATTATTTTTTATAGTTGAATACTTCGTAATTTCATATTATTTTATATGAGAGAAGTTGATATCTTATCCCTATAATTTCTAAGTCACATGTCATCTTAATCAATATATGTAATTACATTTAAAAAAAATTAGATTTAATAGATATCTAACGCGAGCACATATTTAGCTAATTTATTTAGATTAGTAGATATCCGTTTGAATAAGTATTTGAAACTACATTATTTGGTTAGGCATGTGTTGAAGGATTAAAAGAGAATATTTAAAGTGTAGGACTAAAATGAAATAAGAATAAAGTAATTTAGAGGCCTAATTACAAAAATTTAAACTAATAAGTTAACATATTAAAATTAGGTGACAAACTTAAAAAGTATTTACATTGGTTTTTTAAGGATAAGAAACCATAGATTTCAATGGTTATTCAAAATATACAATATAAATAAATAAATAAAAAGACAATCCATTAAAAGGGAAAAAAAAAAGGAAAAAAGAATACTACTATTTTTGTAAAAGAAGGAAAAAAGAGCTAAAAAAACGACTGATCAGTAACTTTTCTCTACGTGAAGATTTGAAGAGAATCTTAGACAATAAAAAATACTTTTTACTTGGTAAAAAAAAATAACTTTTCTGCATGCTTAAACGTGGGCTTGGCAGGAAAGAGAGAGAGAGAAAAAAAAAAGAATAAATAAAACAAAATTAAAAAAAAGAAAAAAAAAGAAAAGCAAGAGCTTTGAATGAATTTGAATGAATGAAGATGAAGCAAAGGCTGTTAAAAAGTTTCTATTATTGCATGTATTTGTGATGATGAAACAACAATTATGGACTATATACACATTTTTGTTTAAATTTTATTTTGGTTGCAACATCGAATATAGTTTAATTGGTTAAAGTATATATCTTCTGCTAAAAAAGGTCGAAGTCCCAATCTCTGAGTAAGCAATAACTTTCCGACTAAACGATCGTGTGTTTGAATCACCACTCCCTACATATTGTTGAACTAAAAAAAATAATAAAAGAGGTTGAGGTTTGAATTCTTATCCACGTATTGTTAGAACTAAAACTAAAATAAGATATTTTTTTGTCTATGAAATTTTAGAGAATTATTGTTCGATTTCTAAAATTTTAAGATGTCTATCTCACCATCTAAACTTTTTAAGTTTATTATATTTTTTGTTTTTAAACTTTAAAATTATCTATTTTAATTCCTCGTCTTTTAAAAAATAATCATTTTGATTCTGGTGTTTGTATTTCAATTAATTAATTATTATATAATGTGATTTCAAATCTATGTGTATTAACTTGTTGGTGTGGGTCATGTATACTAGAACCACTTAGGTTTTACTAATGAGATTATTGGATGGGCGAATATTAAGCAAGAGAATAGCAAAAAAATAAAATAATTATTTTTAAAAATTCAAGGACGAAAATGATATATATTTTTTTATTAAATTATACAAAATATCTCTGAACTTAATAAATTTCAATTATACACATATAATTTCAAAAGTTTCAACCTTTCAAAATTGTTTCAAAAATATCATTATGTCACGTATTATGTTAAAAAGAAAAACAAAATGTGACATGGCGATGAGTTGAACGATGACTTGTAAAAAGTATACATGGACATTGATAATGCTATACCCCTAAACTTTGGATTAAGTTTCAACTATACTCCTATTGCTTAAAACTCTCATTTTAACCTTTAAATTTTGAAATGATTCAACACAACCCTTCATTAATTAGTTTTTCTATTAAAATAAAAACGAAAATCTAACATGGCAGTAGGCTAAAAAAAAGTGAATGATCTCACTCAATGTTAAAAAAATGATGTCATTTAGGGAAAACAATTGTACGAATTAAAATAATATATTGTTCTTACTTCATGATTAAAGGTTATATTAGGCAAAATGTCCCAGAAAAGTTACACACATGGGCATAAATGACAATTAAAAGGTTTTAGTAACATTTGAAATTGTACATATTAAGAAAGAAAGCAGATTTTGGGTTACGTTTTAATCAAAATTTTGTCATTTAAAGGGAGAAGTCATGCAATTTAGAGAAATCATAGATTAATGAAAGTAAACAACTACACATTGGTAAAGCTGAAATAGTGTGGGGTACTTAAAAAAATACATTACGAGAAGAATAAGTAGATAAGAGAAATTTTTTGGAAGAGTAGTATTTGTGAAAAGCATGGATAAAAAGCTAGGAGAACAAAAGAAAAATCAATTAATCGACTGGCAGAGGAAGGATAAAAATTTATCAAGAAATTAGTAGTATTGGGGTTTGGTTGACTTGAAAATGATTTGTTGGCCTTAAATTTTTGTTAATTGATCGTTAAAGGAGATCTTAGATTTTGTCAATCTTCTAGTCTCCTTACCATCTCGAAAAATTTGTTTCCTCCAAAATATTTTAATCATGAAGGGCGGAACAATATATTGCCCTAACTTATACAATCGTTTCTCCCAAATGACATCATTTTTTAATGTGATTAGAATCCTTCACTTTCTTATAGCTCACTGATACATGAAATTTTCATTTTTATTTTAATAGAAAAGTTGATGCAATGATTGTTTTTTAATAATTTTAAAATTTAATGGTTAAAATGAAATTTTTAAGTAATAAAGGTATAATTGAAACTTACTTTAAAGTTTAGAGGAATAATTGAAATACTATCAATGTCTATGTGTGTCTCTAGCATTAGTTTCATTATCAAAATGAGGCTGCTAACGCATTGTCAGTTCATTCTTGGAGACACAACTTTTCTAGCATTTGGCTGGAAGAATTTCTCCTTTGCGCAACGAAGAACATTTGAGCTGATCTTCCTTTGATCATTTAATTAATTTTGTTTTGCTTTTGCTTTTGGTTTTAAAAAAAATGTTCACATGTATCTCTATTTTTACAAGTTATCGTCCAACTCATCGCCATTTCATATTTTTGTTTTTTTAATAGAAAATTTGACGAAAGAGTTATTTTGAAACAATTATGAAAGATTGAGAGTAAAATTGAAACTTTTGAAACCCTAAGAATATAACTAAAACTTTCTTTAAAGTTCAAGAGTATTTTGGATCTTTTAGCCTTTTTTATTAATTTCAAACTTTATAAATAATAGGTGTGCATTTGATAATATTATATTTTTCCTCGTTTCTTACTTTTCAATTTCCTTTCCAAAATTAGATATAAAATTTTGACTCCATTTGATAAGAACTTTGTGTTTAGTTTTTAGAAATCAGTTAGTTTATTCCTAAGTGATTTGTTTGTCCCGTTTTTTTCACTAGTGAAATATTAGCTAAATTTTAATAATAATAAATAAAATTTTCAAAACAAATGAATAAATTAACAAATAAGTTGTTGTTTTAATACAACCAAATGTGAGGTAAAAATTAAAATTTATGCAATTTAATGAGTGAGTTATTCTCTTGGAATCAAATAAATTAGTAGTACATGATTATATATATATATTAGGCTATTAGGGGTGTTCAAAAGAACCGACAATACAAAAAACTCGAGTAACCCAACCCAACCCATGCGGTTTGGGTTGAGTTGAAAATTAATTTGGGTTAGATTTAGTTCATTTTTTCCTAACTTAATTGGGTTTGTTCGGTTCTTGGGTCCACTATATTGAACCGAATCGAACCAACTCAACCCACGATAATATAAAATTATAAGTTGTATAAATTTATTAATAGCTTAATATTTACTTCTATTTCAAGATCCTTTCTATTTCTAGTTCAAAATCATTTTAAATCCAAAACAAAAATAATATGGATTATGTTAATTGTTTGACATTTTCAAACAATCGAACTCTACTAACATCTTTAATCAAAAACATATTTGAAAGCTAAATAATTTTAAATAACAATTATAAGTTGTATTTTTTATCCCAACCGGATGAAACTTAACCAACTCAACCCAATTTTAATGGGTTGGTTTGGGTTAGATTCATAACTTAACAATGATTGTTTGTGTTATACAAATTATCAACCCAAACAATTGGATTGGATCCAAAATTTCATCAAACCCAACTCAACCTACGAGCATCCTCATATATATATATATATTTATAAAACTAACCATACATAGGTTAAGCTAGTTTAATTTTTATTTCTTCTTTCTAATTATCCACAATGCTTATAGAATTGTTGTTGGATTATTTTGTACTTATATAAAATCAATTGAAAATGTCATACAATTTTTTTCGAGAGAAACAAAATAAGTACAACAACCAAAATAATTTGTCTGTCAAGAAAAACGCGAACCATAATTTTTTTTGAATCCAATCAGATGCTTATTCCATCCAAATCTCTAAATATTTGTTGTATGCGAGCATAAACGTCAAATCTATGTGCTATTCCATATAAATTTTGTTATTTAGCTATCATGTAAAAATTCACTATTAAATCTAATCCTAATTTATTATGAATAGTTTTTAAATAATGATGTGAAATTCTAAAGGGTGATTTTTATAAGGTGAGTTTATGTCACTATAGAAAAATCATGAAAGGGTGGCTTAATAACCATTTTAATTTTAATTTTCTTAAATAAATATATCATCAGATTCATAAAATGAATTTCATATGTTACTTCAAAAATAATATATATATATTGCACAAATTACTCTATTATCTTAATTATCTACATCCATTTATCATATGTCTGATACATGATATCAAATCAATTATCG
The DNA here is from genome assembly GCA_026257165.2 of Telfairia occidentalis. Taxonomy (NCBI): domain Eukaryota; kingdom Viridiplantae; phylum Streptophyta; class Magnoliopsida; order Cucurbitales; family Cucurbitaceae; genus Telfairia; species Telfairia occidentalis. The sequence continues at coordinate 5,858 of JAOANK020187173.1, forward strand.
TCTTTTCAATAAGTATATCACCTACATCACTATTTAGTTTCAATTATTGAATTTGATTTTTTGTAAAAATAAGGCCAACTTTCAAAACTAGATATCCAAAAAATATATATTATAAAACAATGTCAAAATAATTGATTTTAGAATTAAGATCATGTGGCCATTTAATCAATTATTATATTTATATTATTAAAAAAGATGGTAATATCACACATCTCATCAAATAACATTAGAAAAATTAAAATCCCTAAGTTTATCTTAATAATTATGATCTAATTAATATAATTATATCAAGAATATTTATTTGTCTCTTATGGTTGCCATTCTTGTTCTTGGCTTCAAATGAACCAAATAATCTTGTATTTTTTTTATTTATATTATTAAAATTTTTAAGTTCTCATTATCATTGAGGTTGGGTTGATTGATTAAAATTAGTTTCTTTTTAGTGAATTTAAAGAATAAACAACATGGTGGAGAGAATGCTCCTACATTATTTTATTTAAAAATAAATAAATAAATAAATTTATTGTATTTGGTTGAATTTGATGTCAGCCGTATCTTTAAAAACATTATAATTTAAAGTACCTCCAACATCATATTTTTAAGTATAATACGAATATTTCTTTAATTAAACAATTAATACTAACATTTCTTTAATTAACTCTCTGGATTGTTATATTTATATTTATAATAAATGGCACTCAAAAAAAATATTTATAATAAATGAGAAAAGTTTGCTAATGGAAAAGATAGCGTTAGATTACATTTGATAATTCAAATTTTCATAATAATATGATTATAAATGTCAATTCGAGCATAGCTCAAAAGGCATAACAATTACATATGTTAGGAGAATGAAAAAAAAAAAAGTGGAGGACCACAAAATAACATTTTTTATAAAAAAATCTCTAGTTTTTATGTTTGGTTTAAATTTCAATTTATTTTTATATAAACTTTTATATTTATTTCATATTGTTCGTAAACTTTCAAGACATTTATTTCCGTCCTTGAAGTAATAAACATAACATTTTTTATCCTTACCATTATTCTATCATTAATCTCCACCTTTAACTCAATATCCGACCTCAGCCACCCTAATGTAGTTTTTATAAATTACGAATGTCCAAATTACCACGTTAATATGTTAAATAACAATCGATAACAACAAAATAATGACAAAAACAAAAATTGTTAGTTTTTACAAGTTTAAGGACTAAAATAGATTTGTCAGCAACAACGGATTAAGATATATGTCTCCAACCAAAAAGTCATGGATTGGAATCTTCATTCTCAAATGTTGTTGAACTAAAAAAATGGACGAAAATAGATTTAATCATTAACCCTTTCTCAAAAAATAACATATTTCGTTTACGCATAGATAATTTTGTAATCTACTTCTCAAAAACATTTTAAAAATGATAGTGAAATTAAGCTTGAGTGAAAATTGAGATAATTCGAGCATAACTTAGTGGATAAAACATCTACTACCATTGCAAAAATCTGTGGTTTCATCCCTAATCCCACTTCGTTGAACTCAAAATTTAAAAAAAAAAATGTTAGAGGTTTGATGGTGTGTGTGAATATAAAAGAAGTTTGGGATTGATCTATGAGAATCTTTGATCACATGGTGATTGTCTAATTGATAATATCAAAACTAATCTTATGAAAGATTATGATTCTAATGAGACGAATTCCTTTTATAATGTGGACACCACAACCACCAACCATATATTACTTAATTTCTTTTTTTTTTACACCCAAATCAACTTTCTTTAAACACATCACATACCAACTAATCCATGTGAATTTTCATCGTTTGAAAAATAAACCACGTCATTATTTCAATCATACATACGCTAAGCGATATTCATCGGCTCGAAATATAGCGACAATCTACCTTACAATTTTGATATTCATCATCTCTCCTCCAAATATGGACCCACTCATCAATATATAATCATTAATTTCCATAACTCATTGCTCATCAAGCTAACGTTTCTCTCTGCAAAAATTCAATCTTTTAAATGTATTCAGTAGAGATTTTTTTCGAGTTCAACATAACATGTAGGGGTGAGATTCAAATTCATGACCTTTCGGTGATCACAAGCTAAGTATACTTTAACTAGTTGAGCTATGCTCGATTTCGCATATTCATTAGAGATTTAAACATTAACATGAGGTCGAATACGCTGATCTGGGTATAGCTCAATTAGTTAAACTATAGCTCCCCAATCAAAAGGTCGTAGATTCTTGTAACGCCTGAGTAGAGGAGGGGTACATAAATGAACCGACACTATATCTGAATGAGAGGGATCTTAAGACTATGCAAACATGGTTCAGAAAGACTTCAAAAGAATTGATAGTGACTACCTATACCAACAAGTGTACCTTTCCTTTCGGTGGCTTCATCATAAGAACTCCAAAGTTAAGCGTATTTGGCTTGGAGCAATCTTATGTTGGGTGACTTTCTAGGAAATTTACCTAGGAATCATGTGAGGAGTGAGGACAAAGCATGTTGAAAGGATCCGTGTCATTTGTGGGGACAGTTTTCACTCTCAAAAGTAGCCCAAGTCAAGTAGGTAGCGTGGTTAGGTTGCAGGAGAATGCTAGGGCCAGCAGTTGTCAAATCTGGATTTTGAATTCTAGGCCTAGGGAGTTACATTTCCAACCCACTTCTACATGTTGTTGAACTAAAAACAAAAATGAGGCCTAACACGTGAACTATCTGAAATGGGAAAGAAATTAGACATTACAAAAGTTTGAATTAAATTTTTTTTAATTATTATGGTTAGACCTGATTTGGTCATTTCAATCTTATTAAATTTTAGATGTAAACTATAATTTAAGCCCATTAAATAAGGAGTTTGAAATTGAGGGTATCTTATAACTTCATTATTCTCAATATTAATGGACAAAGCTGTGTGCTGAGCAGCCTAATAAAACTATTTTCCCTCATGAGCGTCAATGCTAAATTAATTGTGTGGGCCATCCTTTTTTAGAAACAATTAAAAATTGGTGATTTAGTACAATAGGATTAGGCAGTTCTTATTGGCCAATCAAGTCCTATATTAAACATATAAGAGTCAAACAAAAGCATTGGCTGGTGACTAATTTCAACCAAATATTATACTCCAAATTGAGGATTTGCAAGAAAGGTTGTTGAAATTTTTTAATAATTCTAAGGAATATACTCAATGTTAAATCCAATTCATATTTCTTATATTGAGGTAATATATTTCTATTTGTGGCATTATTTCATTAAAATTATTCAACTAGTCTATAGTCATGCTTTTGTTTTTCACTTTTTGGAAAATATTTTTGAAGTTTTAGCCAAATTTCAAAAAAATATATATATAATAGATTTTTTAAAACTATATATATTTTTTAATTTTTAAAAGGTGGTTAAACTTTAAAATTATTGATAGAACGTAGATTACAACAAATTTAAGATTTGTTTGGCATGACTTTCAATTTAATCATTTTTTCATAAAGAAATATTGATAAATATAGTTATATATATATATATATATATATATATTTTTATAGTTCAACAACATGTGAAGGTGAGAGGATTCAAACTCATGACCTCTTAATCAGAGGGATATGTTTGGATATGTTTTTACTCGTTGAGATATGCGCGGTTTGACTTTAATAAATTTATTTCATGACACTACATTCAAAAGTAATATTATTAATTTCAAATATTTTTTTTTCTTATTACGTATTTTGAAGAATTTTGGTTAATCATTTTTAAGTCATTTTGGGATAATCTATCTCCCTGATGTTTTTTCAAAAATAACTTTTAAATTAATCCAATTGTTTTATATTTCATTTCATTTATGAAGAATTTTTCATAAAACACTTTTGATTTTCTTAAATTACTCAATAAACAATACTAAACACATTTTAAATTGTTAATTTTTTTTAACAAAAAATGTTCATAGAAAAAATAATTTTATTTCAAAAGTACTTTTTCCATAGTTATCTCAAACATACTCGTAAATATTTTTTTGATAAAAAAAGTTATTTATTAAAACGATATTTTTTTTAGCACAAATAGACGATTGGAGATTTGAATCATAAGACCTATCTAGATACTTTAAAACTTCCAGGTTATTCCAAAGCTGGCTTATCAAACGACTTCTTACCTTAAAACCACTAAGTTATGTCCAAGTCAACGACTTCCTGATTTTTTTCCCCCTTTTTTTTTTATCTAATTTAAAAAGCATACATAAATTTGATACACTTCATCATTTGGGAAAAAAAAAGTTAAAATTTACCCATAAACTTAATAAAGTTATCAATTTTTATCTTAAACTCTTAATTTTAAAAGGCCAAATCGAGCATAACTCAACTGATTGAAGTATATCTCCCTGATCAAGAGTTTATGAGTTCAAATTCATTCTCCCACATGTTATTGCAAATTATCCCTTGTGATTGATTTTTTTTTTTTTGGAAGAATTGTTTAAAAAATTTCTCATATGTATTTAATAAATTATAAAACATATGTTTGGCGTAAAATTAAACTTTAAAAAAAATATCTTAACTAATTGAGCTATATATATATATATATATATATATATATTTATTTATTTACTTTTTTATTTATTTATTTTAATACGACATTATATGCCTCTTTAGAAAAGGGAGATATTGGATATTGAATGCCTCACCAACTAAAATGTTCTATTCAAAGGGATGAGAACCAAAGAGGGTATTTATGGGTGTAGTTGAATTTGGGTCTCATTCAAATTTAAATGCAATTGTAACTATTCAAGACCATAAATATAGGTTTCTATCCAAAAAAAAAAAAAAAAACCATATATATAGGTCCCCTTGGCATTAAAGACTAATTGAAAACTAGTCTCTTTAATTTTTTTGGGGTAAATAGAAAGTAATTAATAACATAATCGATCTTCTTAAGATTCTATATTTTTAAATTAAAATCTTCGTTATGTCTTCTTTTCTATCCTTTTTTTTATTTAAAAAAAAGCCTTAGGATATATTTTATAGTTTAAAATATTATCAAAGACCTTTGGAGAATTTGTATTATATATTTATGATGATTATTTTATGGGACTTGATTTATTTATTGGGATTTTCTTAATAAAAGGATACCTTTTATTATATTTGAAAAACAAATTACTTTTTGTTGATGAGATTAATCTATCTTTAGTGACATAGTATTTTTAAGAGAAGATCGATTTTGTTAAAATAAACTCAAGAACATCGGCTACAAATAAATCGATGAGTTTTAATAGAGTTGTCAATTTAAACATAGCTCGATTGGTTGATGTTCGAATTCTCACCCCTATATGTTGAATTAAAAAAAAAGTGGCATCCCACACCTTCACATATTATTGAATAAATATATATGAGTTTAAAAAAAAAATAAAAATTTGATTTCGAAATCATTCATTAAATTGAAAATGTCAAATAAATAAACAAACATTTAAAGCATTTACTCAACAGAGATGAATATAAACAAATAATGAACATTTGATTTTTCGAAAATCATTTGGTTATAACTAAAATGAAAATAATAATAATAATAATAAATTTATTAGGCACTCAACTAAAATAACATGTTAAATAGACAATTTCATGCAACTTGCACACAATGATTTAAATATTCGTCAATATGTCGATATATTCGTTGATATATCCATAAATTCAGGTTTCGATATCGATATTAAAAATCAATCGATATTTCTAATTTCCATATAAATATCTATGAAATGTAAAAAATAACATCATTTAGTAATAAATATGAATATAAATACTAATGATTAATAAGAACTATAACTTATTTAGGGGTCAAAGTAACTTGGTTATTATTTGAAGTAATTTTTATAAATCTCTTAGTTTACAGGAATATCTGTCGATATTGATTTATCATCGATATATCTGTAAAATTGAAATGTCGATATAGATACCGATAATGTTCTTTAATTTTAAAATCCTTGTACGAAATAACCTATAAATTCCAAATTTGTTCATTAAAAAAAGAACATATTGGTAGGTTTCTTGTACTATGGGTATATATAAAGCACTTGGCTAGACACTTTTAAAAAAAGACATTTAATTAAAAACTTTGAAATTTATTTTGTATGATTCAATCCATATAGATTTTAGTGAACAAATGTAAAAGTTTTTCAACCGAGGATTTTCTTCCCCATTTGTGAATGTTTCTAGAAAAAGTGCTTTTTCTTAGATACCTTTTTGATAATTTCTCCTTAGAAAAAGTTGAATGCTTGTGTGTAAAGAATCTTAAAAAATAATAATAATAGTAATAATAATAATCAAAAGGAAAAAAAAAAAAAGTAAAAGAAAAACCCAAATTTTCACAACTATATGAAGTGGAGAGAAAGTAGTCGTCTTTATCAAAAAAAAAAAAATTTCTTTGGATTTTTTATTTTCTAAGTGGGATTTCCTATTGTTCGTAATTCACTAAGGATTCCAAAAAGTTTAAAAAGAAAGTTGATGCCATATTCTTTCAAATTGAACTTAGCTTCTAAATATATTGGAATTTGGAGCATCTTCCAATAATATTACATTATAAAAATATACAAACATTTCAAAATTGGACCATGACATGTCTTTTTGGACCATAGAATCATGTCTTAATTAATTATTTTGATGAAAGGTAGAATATGCAATGTCACCAAATTAAGAGTGTGTATGTAAGATTTTGCCTTGAATATTCTTTTCCAATTATAAGTCAATTAATTGATTTCATTGAATATTACTAATATATGCTATAATCTGTCATTTGCTAGCTATGTCATCTAGAGATATAGGCCAAACTTCAAAATATTGTTTCATTTAAATCTTCAAAAATTGACTAATCAACTTTAACATATTAAGCATGTTTTTTTTATATACTTTAAATAAGCTCCTAAAATAGATATGCACTTTGAGATTATGTCTACGGAATATAGCTAATTTCGTATTAATATGTTCGATAGAGAGATAATTTAATTTTCTATACAAATTGCATGACTGATTGAACAAACTTATTAGAAGAACAATTTGGTTTGAAAGGTTCCAATCCACTACCATATCTGAAGTAATTAGATATAATTAATCAAGAATACTCTTAATTAAATGAAAAAAAAAAAAAAAAAAACTGTAAACTACATGGGCATGCATGATAACATACATACGAACATATATCATTCGATCTGATGTAAGATCGATTTTTTTTTGTTTTCATTGATTTGACATGGGCTATCGACAAAAACTTATCATGAATCTCCTTTATTTTCGTAGTCATAATGAAATTACAAGTTGCATTCTAAAGAAATCGAACGAGTAGAACTTCATAAACGTATGTATGTAGTTGCATAGATGCCTAGTGGTAGGCAAATGAGAGAGGGAGGGTAAAAACTTTTTTGATAAAGGGGGGATGATGGTACTATTAAACTTTTATTGTAAAAGAGGGAACCAATGACCTCATTTTGCTTGATTGGTGCTTCTCCTGCCCAATTCGAAAGCAACACCACTTTCTTTTATTCTTTAAAAAAAAAAAAAAAAAAATCTTGTTGCTTTGATCACAAGAAGCTACCAAAACTTTTTAGAAATGAAATATGTTTGTTTGCTTAAAGTTTGACCTTTGATGATATGATTATACTTCACATTAATATATATATATATATATATATATATATAACTTTTCATCCATTCCAATTTTTTCACTTTTGGCCCAAAAAAGTTATTTAACTTTTTTTCCCCTCTTTTTTTAACCTTTTAGTTTCTCTATTTAATTTCAACTTTTTAACCCCAACTGAAATTTTGGGTTTTTAGTGGGTCATAGCTACCATTAGGTTAATAAATGGATGTTTGATAGTCCATCCTCTTACTTAAAAGACTTGGTTGATAACTATTCTATTATTTTGTTTTATACTAGATATTTTTTTAGATGTTTTTACAAAATATATTTTGTGTGGTCCCTATAATTTTATTGTTATAGCTTTTGGCTTTTATTATTTTTTATTTTTTTATGATTTAGTTCTTACAATTAAAAAATATATATAAGAATTGAATTTTTGAATAAAAAATGTTATCGTTATCAAAGGAGGCAAATGAATAGATAATTAAACTAACTTTAATTAATTTTGACTTGTAGCAGGTCCAACTTGATTCATTTGCGTATATTTTATACCTAAGTTGTTTTTTTTTTTTTTTATTATAAACTTTTTAATCAAAAATTTAATTTAAAGTGTATTAAACCTTATATTTCTAAAACTATGAGGATTAAACTTTTAAAAATGGATCTAAGAAAACAAGATGCTCTAGGAGGAAAGTACTTTTGGGAAATTGATTGAAAGGTCATAAGTACATTTAAAAAGGGGAAAAAACAAAACCAAGAATTTTTTTCCCTTTTTTTTTTTTTTTTGGTATGTATTTTTCTATTATATTTATTTTTGTGAATTATGGTTCACTCTACTAGGAATCATTTGTTGGGTTTGGCAAGAATTGTTTAAAAAGGCATAAGGGTTCTTAGTAGGGTACAACTTTTTCCACACCAAGGAACCAAAAAAGTATCACCTTTTTTTTATAATCAATGTTAGAGAGAGAGAATTGAAAAGTTCAAATTCAAAAATGTGATATTCTAAGATATAAATTATTTACTAGCTAGTTCATTAATTTAAAATAAAAATACAAAAAGGGGGTTTTAAAGTGCTGATGTCACCATAGTTTTGTTGAAAAGTGGAAGGAATTATTGTGAATCATAGCTAGAATAATGAGGGATTTTTTTTATTTTAATATTGTATTTTAAAAAAAAAATCTAAAAATATTGTAGATTACAAACCTATTCGAAAAATATTATTGTTTTAATTAAATCTCGTCTCTTCAAGAGTGATCTCTCATAGTCAAACAAACTGTTCAATATTCTATTTTCTATTTTTTTTTCAATTTAAAGTTTCGATTATCCTATTCCCGATCAATGTTTTAAAAACACCCAATTTCAAATTCAAAAAAAAAAAAATTTAATACTCTCTCATTTCCTCTTTATATATTCTCTTCTATAGAGAGAATGTCAATGGTATGAAATATGTGTAATTATATTGGTTTTTCCTTTAGTCTAATACTAATCATTATTTCTAAAAAATAATTATTGTTGTAAAAAAAAAAAAAAGGACTAAAAAACAAAGAAGGTATGTTTCCACCTAAATTTGCGCCCCACCAAAACAAAACTACATCTACATACACATGTCTAAAGATTTTGACCAATTCAACTAATAATGACTTTTAGCTCAAAACCATGCATTTATCAAATGCACCAAACAAAAATGTTACCAAACGAGTCTTAAATGCATTATTTCTAAAGTTTGATTTTTTTAATAGCTAAATAGATATTTAGTTTAAATAATTCAACATTTAAATGTTCTATTTTAATTAAATGTCTCAAATTGTAAATATTTTGTTTTAGTCCAATTTTTTATTTAAAAAAAATTAATTTAATTAAGCTCAATCATCAATTTTTTATTAATCATTTTACAACAAAAATCTAAACTTGTTCTTTTTTTTTTTTTTTGAATTAATAATAAGTGGAGTTGGAGATTTGAACCTACTACTTTTTTTGTCGAGAAGATATAACTTAAGTAATTAAGCTAGGCTCGATTTGACAAAATCTAGACTGTTCTAATACCTTTAACTAATTACTAAACTTAATTTTAAGCATATATCCATAGAGAATTTATCAAATAAATTAACCCAAAAAAGGACCCATGCTCTAGAAATATATATTAGATAATTTAATTTAAAATTTTAACAGGAATAACTAAAATCAATATTTTCGCAAAGTTCATATACTAAAACAAAATGTCTTAAAAGATTGATAATCAAAATATAATAACCATCCAAATTTATTGACCAAATGAGACATAATTTGATTGTGTCAACATATTAAGAAAATTTTATTGAGACGTGGAGTGAATCATTAGAATACTTAATGATTCAATAATTGATTTTGTTTTTCATAAAAAATTATTAATACAATAATTATTTGTGTACACACACGTATATAAGACTAATCATCACTTGAGGAAAAAAAATGATCCAATATTTTCTCATTTTATGTAATATGTTCACTTGGAATAAAAAATGGGTGGAAATTTTAATCAAAGTTTCTTTTTTGACTTTTGAAAATTTGACTAATGAAGCCCCAAATCATGCTCACAACTTCATTTTTTTTAATATTTTTCTTTTTTGGTAAAAGAAAATTAATAGCACAATTCTCTTCTTTAAAATAGAATCAGAATGTCGTGGCTTTATCGATTGAAATTTTTTAAATACGAAAAAGGTAAATTGAACTTATTAAAATTCTATTCTTTTTTTTTCTCTCTCTCTTTGAAATAGAATGAGTGATAGGAATTTTTTTTTTAAATAGTGAGATAAAATATAGCATAATATATAAAATCTATAAAAGAGAATAACTCATCCAAGTTAAGGAACAATTTATAATGTCAAATTGAGTATAACTTAATTGATTAAAACATAAATTCTCAATCAAGAGGTCAGAAGTTCAAATCTCCACTCCCACATGTGATTGAACTAAAAAAATGATTAATTATAATATGATATATCTTCTCATCACCTCCTAAATGATGTTATTATATATATATATAGTTCAACAACATGTGAGGATGGCCAAATCGAGCTCAACTGGTCAAAGACATATCTCCATGATTAAGAAGTCATGGAGATTGATAAACATAATTTGATAAGTTTTTTTAAAAATATATATACAGAGTATGTTGGGA
>JAOANK020187277.1:0-16622 GCA_026257165.2 Telfairia occidentalis
CTTCTTCTTCTTCTTCTTCTTCTTCTTCTTCTTCTTCTTCTTCTTCTTCTTCTTCTTCTTCTTCTTCTTCTTCTTCTATTATCACCAGTCTACTACTACTACTACTACTATACTGCTACTACTACTACTACTACTACTATTAATACTACTACTACTACTACTATTATACTTCTTCTACTACTACTACTACTAGTACTTTTATTATGCTACTATTACTACTACTGCCACTACTATAATTATTGTCAATATCATTATTACTATTATTATTATACTAAAATTATTACTATGATTATTATTATTATTTTATTATTATTTTTACTATTATTATCATTTTAATTATATTCATACTCTCAAGATTTAATAATTATAATTCTATAAATAAGTTCATTAAGTTCCTTAACACAATAGTCATAAAACTAATCATAAGCTCTCTTTATGAAATTCATAGGATCAAACCATAAGGAATAAGTAAAAATAAATAAGGTCACGATCAAGGTAAGTAACTGATCTCACTCTCTCTTGAAATGGCTTATATGGTAGTTTGTGTTTGTTATGTTGCATTACATGTTAAAACACGTTTCTTTATAAGGGACCTCATGCATTATGTATGTTCATGATCATGACTAGATCAAGTTACTTTTGGAAATAGGCTACGCTTCTAGGGCTAGCATGGTATGTATGGTTGCACCCCTCTAGACCCAACCTTACGTTTTGCTTATGTTAGGGGCTAGTAGGGTATGTATTGTTGCACCCCTATAGTCCCACCTTACGTTTACGTTAAGCGTTGGTGTCGAATGCGACTCTGGCTCTACTGACTGCATGCCACTGGTAATCATTAGATGAATTAGTTTCGCTAATCATCAGATGAGTTAGTTTTGCTTAAGTCCACATCTTCCTATCAGGCAGTGAAACCCATGTTGGAAGCATAACAGTTTACCTCATGTTATGATAAGTTCACGTTTTGGGTCCCAATCATATGTTTTTATAACATGTTGCATGTGACTGTGCATTTGGGCACTACCTTAGGTGAGAACTACTTACTGGGTATATCATATACTCGTCCTATTTTACAGACATTGCAGGTAAGGATACAACATAGGTGGTATGAGTAGACATCACTCAAGGGGTCAACCATCAAACTCACTGTTTTGGTCATATATGCATTTTGTTCTACTATGCTAACATTTTATGGATCCTGATGTTTTGTAAAAGAAACTTTTGTAAAGTCTTTACTACTTGATTAATAAAAGTTTTTACGTGTTCTTTTACAAAAATTTTGACCAAAACTATAGTAAAGTCTAGGCATGCATGTCGTAGTGATCGGGTCTTGTTATGTAAGGGTCAGGTCATTACAATGTCTCAGTTTTTTTGTAATTAAATTTGAGTTTTGAGTAAAAATGATAGTTTGCTTCTTTTGAAAGCTTTGAACCATTAATTTGTTAGTTTGAATATATTGTGTTTAGATTTTCATTTTAGGATCATTCATATAGGGTGGATCAAACTACTTAAGGTCTGTTTGGCATGACTTTCAATTTAATCATTTTTTTCATAAATAAGTATTGATAAATATAGTATTTATATTTTATATTTTTTAAAAATATTTTTTTATAATAAATTTATTTGATTACACTACATTCAAAGTCATATTATTGATTGCAAATATGTTTTTTTTTTCTTCTTATTACATGTTTTTAAGAATTTCGATTAATCACTTTTAAGTTATTTTTGGATAATTCATCTCCCTTGTGTTTCTTCGAAAATAAAATTTAAATTAATCGATTTGTTTTGTAGTCCATTTTATTTATGAAGAATTTTTCATAAAACACTTTTGATTTTCTAAAATTACTCAAGAAACTATACTAAACACACTTTAAATTATTAACTTTTGCTCATAGAAAAAATAATTATATTTCAAAAGCACTTTTTTCCATAGTTATACCAAACACACTCTTAGAAGGTTTATTTAAATCTTGAGTTTAGAAATAAGTTTTCCCCACTCTTGTTATTGATCAATCAAGGTAAATATCTTTTTATGTTCTTTCTTGGGTTGTTCCAATCGAATTTTTGGGTTATTTAGATTGAGATCTAAAGATTTTGTTTACTAGACAGGTTGTTGGATCCAACTCACATGAATTTTCTAATCATACTTTTGTAAATTCTATTGTAACTGTAATTTTCTTCGTTTATTAATGTTGATTGGAGAAACTTTTCTTTTTTTGGAAAAGGGCATGCAAAAGCAAAGGCCAACACCTTTCATTAGTATGTGAAAAACATGCAAGAGAGTTACAAAAAAGCTATCGAATTCGACAAACTTTTCTTGACTTACCTGGTTTGTCGAGTTATTTTTTTGTACTTGATTCTTTTCTTTTTATCAAATATCTCTAGTTTCTTTCTTTAAATAGAAAAGATACTACAAGTGGAAGGTGTGAAAGGTGTGCAAGGTGCTACAAATACGCACCTTATACTTAAATATTTAAAATATTAGATTTTTTTTTTAGTTCAACATGTAAGGATGGGGAATTCGAACCCATGACTTTTTGGTTGGATAGATATGCCTTAAACAATTGTACTATGCTCGATTTGGAAAATAAATTAGAAACTAAAAATTCTTCTCCTAAAAGATAATTTCTATCATAATTCTATACACTAGTACAAATTCGACTTTTAATGTCGGCATTGCCTTTATAGCTGGGCGTCCAACATCAATACGAGAGCCATTCTAGCTTACAATGATCGATGGCTTTGATGTCGGCAATGTCTGACATTAAAAGTTTGTTCGACACCAAAAGCATCCATCATTGTAATACACAATGATAGACGCTTTTAATGTCAGGCACTGCCTGTGACGACTCGACTTCTAGACATAGACTACCTTGGGCCACTATTAGCATGCATGCTCGAAACTAAAGATTTTTAAGTAACTTAATTAAAAAATGACCTTTATTATATAAGAAAATAAATACACTAAATAAATTCAAATTTAACAGAAACATAATTGGATCCCAACTTTAAAATTAAAGCAATTAGATAACTGGGCTTAAATGAAAGTAAAATGCAAGTTCGATTAACGATTCAAAAACTAAGACTTACAACAACGAAAACGTTGGAATGTGGAAGTCTAAACTCGTGACCATGACTTGATTGCAACTCACTTCTCGTCCGCCACCTCGATAGGCTTCTTCTTACCTAAAAGAAAAGAAAAAGAATAGGTTTAGTATAAAAAAAAAATATACCTAGTAAGTAACTCCGACCCTGAGGTCATACATGCAAACATACACAATTATACGGCTCATGTGAGACTCTCACAGAAGTATACCATCTCGAGCCACCTCAAATAAGCAGAAAGCAAAGAATGCATCTCATTGAGGTTTTCAATACAGCACTAAGCAAAGATACGAAATCTCTTAGAGAAACCTCAAATGAGCACACAGCAGCACAAAAACAGAGAATGCATCTTGAGGAGGTCCTCAACACGGCTCTAAGTAGAAATGGTATAATATCAATATATGAACATGTAGCACACAAACCATACTATGCATAGGTCCCACAAAAAAGTACATTATCTGAAACATCAAGACATCTAACATTTCAGTAATGCCCCACATTTCAATAACCACTTATATACGATGCCCATGGCATATAATTTCTACATATACAATTAACCATACAGCATACTCAACCAACTAGCCCATCATCATACATACAATCTCAAACCACATATGATAAATAGATGTATCAAAAAAGACAAACAACCACGACCTAGCCCAATGGTTTATCCAGGTGCGAAGTCACTTACGTCACTAGTCTGAAAGAAACAACAAGTAAATTTTAAGAAAACTGGCAATAGATTCCTTAAGCAACCTAGGTCGAAGTTCTGAAAAATATCCTAATTATAACAAAAATTTCAAATAATCAAAAATTAAAAAGCAAAACCAGTATTTGGGTGGGACAAACGACATAAGAAAACACTACCTTCTCTGGATTAGCTGCAACTCACGCGTCGCCGCCGTCTGGCAAGTGTCTCCCACGCGCTGCCTTAAATGGACAAACAGGTACAAGTTTTGGAATCTAATCACCCTTAGAAATCCATCGCCACCAAAACTGCACCGATCAGAGCCTTCACACGCCCACACTCGCACAAAAAAGCTCGGAGGGTGTGTTACACATGCCGCCGCCGCAGCTCCTCACCGCCACTCTGATTGCAATTCTGATTCCACCAACGCATAGATCTCGACTCCATGCTTCTTCTCGATCTTTCGTTTAACCAAAAAATGCTTTTCTTAATGGCCAAGAAAAGGAGGAAAGCTTGATTTAAAGTGGAAAACTGTGGAAAATACAGAGTTCGAGGACTCCTCTATCCTACCTGTTCTATACAGGATAAGGGGAGATGACAATGAAGCTATCCACAGAAGGAAATCTTGAATGAGGGAAGTAGGGAAAAGTTGAGAAAAAGGGAAAAAATACTCTGCTAGCCACCTACCGCCACCACAACTCCTACTGCTGCCGATAAGCCTTTGTCGCTGCCAACTTCTGCCATTGAGGAGGGAGATGAGTGTGAGAGGAAAAAATATTTTCGGCGAGGCGGAAGGGTTTTGCGTGAAAGTGAACGAGAAGGAGGAAAAAATTGGAGATGATCTCTTTCCTTTTTTGGAATAGGAAAAGGATTTGGTGCCTAAAGTCCCTAATAACATATTTATAGGGTTCACCTCAACCCTCCAACCCCAGCCCTATGTCCTTTAATTTACAAAGTTGCCATTATTTTAATTTCTTCAATTTTCACAAAATAAAATCCCCCTTAATTTACTTAAACACTACTTTATTAGTTCCTCCTTCAACACACATTAAACACAACATAGTCCCTTAACTAATTCGAAAACAAAAATATTATTAAGAATTAAAATAAAAAAATGGGCGTTACACTGCCAGACATTAGAAACTATGTAACCATGTCGGGTGCTTTAATGACGGACATTGCCCAACATTAAAAGTGTCTGACATGAAAACCATCTGACAATGAATATACAAAAAATTCCCCACATTAAAAATTATGCAATCACATCAGACGCTTTTAATGACGGGCATTGCTCGGCATTAAAAAGGTCTGACATGGTAAGTAACATATATATGTCGATCATTTATTACTTCGCTCTTCAACACACATTAACCACAACATAGTCCCTTAATTAATTCAAACAAAAAAATATTATTAAGAATTAAAATAAAAAAAATGGGACGTTACAACTTACCTACCTTAAGAACTTTGGTCCTTGAAAGTTGTTATTCGTGGAACAACTTGGGGTACTTTGTTCTCATCTCCTCCAACGGCTCCCAAGTTGCTTCTTCCATCTGGTGATTTCCCCATAGGACCTTCACCAGAGCTATCTCTCAAATGAGATGTACCTTCTTCTCTCTGGCAATTATTTGAACGAGCTTTTCCTCATAGCTCAGGCTCTCGTCAACATGTAGAGGTTTGTAATCTATCACATGCATTGGGTCAGCTATATACTTACGCACCAAGGAGATGTGGAAAACATTGTGAACCACTCAAAGGGAAGGTGGTAGAGCTAAGCAGTAGGCCACAGAGCCGATCAGCTCCAATATATCAAATCGCCCAATGAAACGGGGCTTAACTTCTCTTTCCTTCCAAACCTAAAGACACCCTTCGTAGGAGCTACTCGCAAAAACACATGTTCACCCACCATGAATTCCAAATCTTTTCGTTGCGTATCTTCATAGCTCTTTTGCCTACTCTAAGCTGTCAACATCCTTGCTCTGATATTCCTTATGGCTTCATTGTAACTTGTACTAACACAAGTCCCAGCAACTTACGCTCACCAACCTCTTCCCAACAGACTGGTGACCTATACTTCTTTCCATGCAGAGCCTCCAACGGAGACATGCCAATGGTTGCTTGGTAACTATTGTTGTAAGCAAACTCAATTAAATGCAGGAGGGAGCTCCAATTTCCAACAAAATCCAAGACACATGCTCATAGCATATCCTCTAACTATAATGACCCAACTTCTAGACATAGACTACATAGGGCCACTATTAGCATTCATGCTCGAAACTAAAGATTTTCAAGTAACTTAATTCAAAAACGACCTTTATTATATAAAAAAACAAATAGAGTAAATAAGTTCAAATTTAACAAAAACATCCTATGATCCCAACTTTAAAATTGAAGAAACAAGATTACTGGGTGTAAATGAAAGTAAAATGGAAGTTCGATTAATGGTTCGCAAGCTAAGACTTAAAACAACGAAAATGTTTGAATGCAAAAGTTTAAAATCATGACCATGGTCTGATTCCAACTCGCTTCTCGTCAGCCACCTCGATAGGCTTTCTCTTTACCTAAAAAAAAAAAAAGAAAAGGAATAGGTTGATTATAAAAAAAAAATATACCTAGTAAGTAACTCCGACCCTGGGATCAAACATGCAAACACACACAATCATATGGCTCATGTGGGACTCTCACAGAAGTATACCATCTCGAAGCATCTCAAATAAGCACACAACAGCACAAAGCGGAGATTCATCTCATGGAGGTTCTCAATACTACACTAAGCAAAGATACAAAATCTCCTAGAGAAACCTCAAATGAGCACACAACAGCATAAAGTGGAGAATACATTTCGAGGAGGAGCTCAACACAAAACTAAGCATAGATGGTATAACACCAATTTATGAATATGTAATACACAAACTATACTATGCATAGGTTCCACAACATATCATAATCTGAAACATCAAGGCATCAACATTCTGGTAACGCCCCACATATCCATAATAACATATATATGATGTCCATGGCATATAATTTCCACACATACAATTCACTATGCATCATGCTCAACCCCCTAGCCTATAATCATACATACAATCTCAAACCACATATGATAGGCATAATCAACACATGTATCAAACAAGACAAACAACTACCAACCTAGCCCAATGGTTTATCGAGGAACAAAGTCACTTACCTGTAGTCCACAAGAAACAGCAAGTAAATTCCAAGAAACCGATAATAAATTTCTTAAGCAACTTAGGTCCAAATTCCCAAAAATACCCTAATTATTTCCTAAATTTCAAATAATCAAAAATTAAAAAGGAAAGTTGGGTTTTTCGAGGGACAAACGACATGGGGAAAAATGCCTTATCCAGATCAGCTGTAGCTCACGCGCTGCCACCATGCGCTACCTCGGTTCAGATAGTGTCTCCCACGCACCGCCTCAAATGAACAAATAAGGACAAGTGTTGAAATGTACTCACTCTCAGAAGTCCAATGTTGTCGAAATCGGGCCAATCATAGCCTTCACGCATGACACTCTGACTAAGTAGCTCAATGCGTGTGTTACACGTGTCGCTGCAGCATCTCCTCTTTGTCTAGATGTCGTCTCATCGCCGCTCTTATTGTGATTCTGATTCCACCAACGCATAGTCTCAACTTTGTGCTTCTTTCCACGATTTTGTTTACCCCAAAATGCTTCATTAATGGACAATAAAAGAAAGAAAATGTGATTTAAAAGGGGAAAAACTCAGAAAAACACAAAGTTCGAGGACTCCTCTGTCTTACCTATTATGTTCCAGATATGGGGAGATGACAATGATGCTATCTGAAGAAGGAGAGCTTTAATGGAATGATGAAAGTAGGGAAAAGTTGAGGAAAAGGGAGAAAAGCACCCTACCGTCCATCTACCACCGTCGACACTCTTACTACCACCGATTAGCCTCTGCTGCCGCCCACTTATGTCATTGAGGAGAGAGATGAGTGTGAGAGGGAAAAATATTTCTAGGGAGGAGGAAGGGGTTGGCTTAAAAGTGAAGGAAAAAGAGGGGAAAATTGGAGATGGCCTCTTTCTGTTTTTGGAATAGGAAAATGGTCTGGTGGCTAAGGTCTCTAATAACATATTTATAGGGTTCACCTCAACCCTCCACCCTAGCCTTAAGTCCTTTATTTACAAAGTTGCCATTATTTTAATTTCTCAAATTTTCAGAAAATAAAATCCCTCTTAATTTACTTAAACACTAATTTATCAATTCTCCCTTGAACACACATTAACCATAACATAATCCCTTAATTAATTTAAACACAAAAATATTATTAAGAATTAAAATAAAGAAAGGGACGTTACATTGCCAGACGTTAGAAACTATGTAACCATGTCGGGTGCTTTTAATGACGGACAGTGTCCAACAATAAAAGTGTCTGACATGAAAACCTTCTGACATTGAATATACGTAAAATTTCTCACATTAAAAGCTATGTAACCACATCAGACGCTCTTAATGAAGGGCATTGCCCGACATTAAAAGCTTCTAACATGGTAAGTAGCATCTATATGTCGATCATTTAAAGTCATTTGATATATGCGTTGTCCATCCTGATATCCTTTTAAAACATAATTTTTTTGCTCTGTATTATGGCCACGATTATTTTTAGTGACGAGGAATGTTTGTCATATTTTTTAGTTAATTTAAATAAAAAGAAATATTGTTGGTTACATCAAGTTAACTAACAACTTTCTCAACCAAAAATGACCAAAATATAACGAAAGTTCTTTAAATAATGACCAAAAACAAATTATAAAAGTTTCAGCATGACGTTTGTTAAAATGAACTAAACCAACTTGCAATGTAGTCATATAATACTTTTATTGTGACACACATAATATAAATGAGATCGCTCGTTTCCTCCACAAGGTATAATTAATAATTTTCAGAAGCGATTCTCCACAAAAAAATAGACCAAAACATAAATTGATTCTCTTCAATCTTCCTACCATCTTCCTAAAATCTACGTACACCATAATCTTCCTAGAAGCAACATACATCTATCAATCTTCCTAGAAGCTACATACATCTATCAATCTTCCTACAGGCTATCTACATTAATCAATTTTCCTACAACTTTTCCATTAATTAGAGATTAGATAAGAAAATGTACACATCCATCAACATTTCAGAAAATAGTAAACCTAACAAATTTAACCTACACAAGTCTTCTTGTATATTGCACCCATTCTACTCGAATCTCATCAATTTCTTCGTAAGTATAAGGTTCTTGGATGTTAAACTATACGTAAACAATAAGAGATTAAAGAAATACATTTAAACAAAAATATTTTACTGTAGAACGATAAATAATAATACTTACAAGTTGAGTAATGTGTGTAATTTCAAATAAACAAGTATAGAAAAAAACAACTCAATTAAAGTATTCATATAAGATTTGAATGCAAAGTTGATGAAATTTTACCTTTAAGATATTCAACGTTGTATTCTTGTGAGAGTGTTATGTTGGATAGCATGTCTTGCATGCACCATTTTAATTGACCTAAATAGAATAAATATAATTTTGAACATAAGAATAATATAAATAAATCAAAACTTGAGAAAAATAAAAATTAACACTTACATATTTATGACGCTTTGAAAATCTTCTTCAACTTTACTATGTAAAGAGTTTAAAACATATACACAATTCTCAGCGACAATCAGAATTTAATGACATCTATAAATAATCAATATTCATAATTAAAAAATATATAAACTAATTTAAATTTTGCTTACTTACCTACTGTTATATGGGATGAGTACCATTTGATCAACCTTCAAATTGTCCAACTTGTTTACCGAATTTCTTGAATGATATTTCTTACATTTCAAAAAAGGCAAAATGGTTTGTGGGTCAACAACCATAAACTATTGTGTGACATTAGCCTCGAGGGTATGCCAAAGAAATATATAAGTGATAAAAATTGTTATAAAGACTTAAAACCCGATCTCAATCAAAGCTTGTATCATGGATTGTAAAAAATTATATAAACTTACTTGATATTTACAAGTATGCATGGAAAACTGATCTCCATCATTCCACAATACTGCATAATGTCTTCATGATTTGGTGGAAGTTTTTCTATTATACTCTCCAAAGATTTAGTGACTTATACCAACTTGAACGAGATCATTTTGTTGCATGAAACAACATATTGATTCAAAAGTTTGATTGTAACATGGACATTTGTATATGTGGTAGATTGGTTTATAACTTTGGATGAACCAAGCTAACACAAATAAAATATGATTACTTATCTATTAATTTACGATAATCATAAAAAAAAATCATTAAGTTAGGAAAAAAAATACCTTTTCCGCATTTGACAAAATTATAAACTTACGGGGCCATACGACAAAACTTCCAATTGCTTCACATAAAGTCTCGATCTCGCCCTGAACTGGAATTGGTAGTGCAATATCATCACCCATAGTAATGTCCACAATGACCCTAGCATTATCTATTCCTAATCGAACTCCATGGATCATGAGACATGTATCATTATTGTCAAATATTGTTCCTAGAACAACAATATTATCTAGCGATCCTACATCTAGGTGGCATGGTTCCCCTCTCAAGAATAAAATTAAACTTAGAAATTACATTAATTTTATTTAATACATAATGTAATGTGAAAATTAAAACATATTGATTAACTGCAATTGAACATCAATCTCTTCAACAGGGGGTCACAACGTCTTTTCCTTTCTTCTACCTTTGTGAAATCCACCTTTTGAGGATGAGTCAAAACTTCTTTTTCCTTCCCCTTCTCCTTCCTTTTTGGGACATCAATCTCTTCTACAGGGTTCACAACTTCTTTTCCTTTGTCACAACTTTTTTTTCCTTCCCCCTTCTTCCTGTCTAAAGATTTTGTTTGGTTTGAGAGCATTGGAAATCAACATTTTCATTATGCTGAGACCCCAAATTTAACTTTTCTTTAGCATTACAAAAGTATATAAATGGTGATATAAGTTCATTCATTCCCTTCACAAGCCCTCTATGTTCCAACGTACCTAATGCTTCTGTTAAAATATCTTCTCCTTTACGTGTTGCTACTAATTCATCCTATCACAAATATCGATCCTTATATGACACCTATGTATCGTCAATTAAATTCAATTGAGATAAAAAATCATATAAACTTACAATTCGATTAGCTAATTCTCTAGTAGTGTATTCAACATAATCCTTGTTCTTTCCTTTTCGTACTTCTTTCCATAAGGTTGCACGGCTCGAAGGATCAACGGATAAATCCTTATATACATAAGAATCAACAACACACAATAATATTAAGAAAAAATATATACAAATCAAATATTATATTAATGGATAACTTACTAATTTTATCGCAAGATTTGCATATCTGCATGAGATGTGATGGTTATATATACATTTTGTTCTCTTTGACAAAGTGTCTATATTGCATAAGATACTTTAGATTATGAAAAATAATTTAAATTACTAAAGAATTTTAAATGATATTGGACAAATAAAATTACCTCAAAATCTTCACTGAGTCTAGCATTCACAAATTACACCGAATGGGTTTGATCGATGTATGAATATTTCTCTGGAGGAGAATGTAAACACGAGGGATCATCTTTGAATGGTATAATGTGCAATTGAGTTAGCATGAGCTCAAACGTTCAAAACTTTCTGGTAACAAATTGAAGAATATGATTCTTTGACTTATAGTCCACCACAAGCGACATCTGCATAATAGAAATCATAGAGAATTAAAAAAAAAAAAAAGAAAGTTTTTACTTGAAAAGTTTAAACTTCTTACGTCAATGCACTAAAAAATTTTATCTTGAAGTTCTTGAGGAACTTCTTTCCACCTATTGTATACTATTGGAACTTGTTGTTTAACACAAACACCAATAAAACTCTATAATTTGTTGTCATTTTCTTCTACTGGCTAGCCTTGATCATTATATTCAGTCACTTTACCTTCTATCGAATTTCTTATTTGAGCCCACTCACGCATAGTAGTTGGGCCTCATCAATTAACCTTCTTTGTCTTAATACAAATAACCTTACCTCCATCTTCACTACTATTGCTTGAATCAGTCATTGACGTAATCTACAAAAAAAGACCACAAAACATTAAATCATAAGATATGCAAATTCACATTAAACAATAATAAAGAAAAGGGTAAATGACATACCAATATTCAAAAGACTATTTATCAATCCATATACCATCACAATCATTTCTAATGTATGTAGATTACATTTCTTCATCCATTTCTTGTAATTTGTCAACACAAGGCATGCTTCTTAGAGCCTTGTAGTCTAGTACGGAATCACCTAATTCCTCTTCATTGAAATCTTCTTCAACTTCAGTTTGAGGAGGTGTTAAAACCACTAACAAATGAGTATTAATTGGATCTTTTACATAGAAGACTTGCTTTGCTTGGAAGGCTATAATAAAAGGATCTGATAAATATCCAATACGATTAAGGTCTACAATAGTAAAACCAAGGTCATCTATTTTAATCTCATTCTTGTTCTCAACTCAATCACACTTGAATAAGATAAATGTCAAACTATGGTAGTTAAGCTCCCATATTTCTCGTATTACACTATAAAAAGTCATATCTTAAATGATAGAATTTTTATCCTTGGCACCAAAAATTTGCATCGCATTTGCAATTAGGCTAACTCCACTATTTTTTACACACTTAACATTATCGTGTTCCTTTGTATTGTACCAACGACCATTAAACATGTAAGAAACATAAGTGTCTACATTTGGATGAGGTCTACGAGCTATCCACCTCATGTGATATGCAGTTCATTGGCACCTTAAGAGCAAGTGCAACTTGAAGTTTATCTCAATTTGGATGAGGTCTATGAGCTATCCACCTCAAAGTCTGGGATATGGAGTTCTTTGGCATCTCAAGAGCAAGTGCAACATAAAGTTCATCTCCATATTAGTAGGTAACCTTAATTTATAGCCTAAAAAGTAACTTTAGAAGTCGATTGTTCGCATAGCCAGCGACTAAACATACGATTATGCTTATCTTGAAACCACTTATTGTTTTAAGATTTACTTGAATTGAGTTTCTTGAAAAGCTCCACGTGTTATATGTTACATATCAAATAACATATTTAATGATTGAATTATCTGATAATAACTTAGACACAAAGTTATGCGAAAGAATGGAGATAAACATACGTGATATAAGGAAGCTCATCGTTTATGTTTTCAAGGACATAACGATGAGCTTACTTCAATTCATCACTACTCGGATTGATATAAGATGCAATAGATAATGGTCGACTCTGATAAGAATCTCTTTCCATATTGATGTTCCTAACCCAGTTGGATGAATTCTAGATAGAAACTTAGAACAAAATTCCACAGCCACCTCTACAATACACCCTTCTAGTCGGTTTCAATATGTATCTTTCAAAAGAATACATCCATTGCAAATAAACATGGCCACAATGTTCCACCTCTTGGACAAGAGAATAGTCAAGTGTATCATTATTGTGAAAAACCAGGGGGGGGGGGGGGAATACTTTTCTGACAAACATAAAATGATAACTATATCCTCTTGCAAACCTTTTAACTTAGATGACTGGGAACGTTACATGACTAGCAGCAAGGTTTGCTTCCTCTCACATACACCACCTACCACAGATGACCAACAACATGTAGTGGCGGCGACAGTTTAGCGATGTCGGTGACCGAAAACCAATGGTGGTGGCGACAAACTTAATTTTCTCTATCCTCTCGATTTTCTCTCTTTCCCCTCTCCATTCAAGTTGGTAGTTCACAAACAACCTTCTTATCACCTTCTCACACCCTCTACAGAACAATAAGGTAATTGGAGTTGTCATTCTCCAGCTTTTCTAGGTTTTTCTCTTTCTAATTGAGTTTTTCCTCTTTTTCGATGGATAGAGGAGGCATTTTTGGTAAAACGAGCAGCCGAGAAGAACTATGAGAACAAGATCTATATGTTGGCAGAAGTAGAATCTCGATCAGAGCGATAGTGAGGCAGCATGCGTGGCAGAGCGCACTAGAGCGGCAACGCATGTGGCACACACGTCGACTCTCTAGCCACGTTTGGTAGAGCATAAGAGGTCTGATCGGGGTGTTTTCAGTGGCGTTGGATTTCTGAAGTTGAGTAGAATTTGAATCTGGTCTCTATTCACTCAAATTGTCACAGCACGTGGATGACGTGGTAGACGACGGTAGTGCGTGGTGGCCTACATGAACTTCAGTCTAGTTGTATGCGTACAGTAAGGTCCCTTACAGTGCTATCCCTCGTAAACCTAGCCTTCGCTTATAATTAGAATTTAAATGGTATTATAGGGATTTAATTGGACATCATGAGTATTTTGACTTATGTTGCTAGAAGGGCCAAAATACAGAGCCACTAAGAGCCATCTTGCTGTTTTTGGAATAAAGTAAGTGACTTTGCTCCTGGATAAACCTTGGGATTAGATCAGATTAATTGTTTGACATTTTTGCTTAGATGTATGTTGTAATTAGAAGTACTTGTATGATATGCATTTGGTGTTATTCAACATGATGTGCATCTTATATTTATGTGGATTATAGATGCCATGGGCATCATTTGTATGTGGATTATGAATGCTAAGGGCATTGTGGAATATTGTATGGTGGATGCCTTGGGGCTTCGGTTGTATGATGTGCTATTATTTGGGACCTATGCATATAATGAGTGTATGTTGCATGTACATATGTTAGTCACACCATCTCTGTAGAACTATATATTGATGGCCTCCATGAGATGCGTATCTCTATTGCGTGATTATTTTGAGGTTCCTCCATGAGATTTCATATCTATACTGAGTGTTACATTGAAGACCTCCATGAGATACGTATCTTTATTGTGTAATTATTTTGAGGACCCTACATGAGATTTTATATCTCGGCTAAGTTGTTATTGAGGACGTTTATGAGATTGTATGTCTCTGCTTTATGTATGTTTGAGGATTTTCGATGAGATGCTAGCCTATGTGTAAAGATAGAGAGTACGTCCCACATGAGATACATGATTATTTGTGCTTGCACGTCTAACCCTTGGGGTCGGGGTCACTTACTAGGTATTTTATATACTCAACCTTTTCTATTTATTTTTTTTAGGAACCAGTAAGGGTATCCTGGATGGCTGACGATGAGCAGTTGCATAGAGGCTATAACACCCCGTAAAATTATTTTATTTTTTAACGTTGCTAGTGATGAAAACATTTTTCCTTATGTAATTTGAATATTTATTTTTGGTGGAACTTTTTAAGTTATGAGAGAAATAAAATTGTTTAATTTGACGGAATTATTTTTTTGTAATTAATTGCGGATTTATTGTTAGAAATAAATAAATAAATAAAAAGGAATAATTATTGGGCTTAATGGCATTTTTGTAATTAAGCCAAATGAGTAGGGTTCTCAAGTGCATCCTATATAAGGATAAGTTAGGCCCTAGCCCCCCTCACTTTTATTCCTCAAAAGACAGAAAAAGGAAAAAAGGGGAAAAAGTCAATTCTTTTCTTCTCCCCTCCCATTCACTTTCCATTCCCCTTTCCCTCTCGATTTTTTTTCTTTCCTCTCACCACGCTGTCCAGCAGCATCGCCTCTAGAACACAGCAGTCCAGATCTGGTTGGTGTGCTAGAGATCGCCAGTAAAAAGTTTCAGTAAGTGTTCTCGTATCTTGGAGTATTTTCTCACCATTTTTTTGGCAAACCAAGTGATCGTTCTTGATTTCTGGCAGTGGGAAGCTAAGATCAGTGGGGAACCTCAATTATGGAAGGTAAGAACGATAGATGTACGTTTTTTTGGGTTTGTGTTCGGTATCGTACTAATCCCATTTTTCCACCTTTTTTCAGACAGAAAGTTCGTTTTTGAGTGCAACAAAAGGTGAAAAAGGACCCTGAGGACCATATCTACACATTGGTGAAAATGAGACGTCAATCAGAGCTACGGAGAGCCCTCATGTGCCTGAAGAAGAAGTTGGGACGTGAGCCATACGCCCCAACTTTGGGCGGCTCGTGTGGGAGAGTGAGAGCTCAAATTGGAGCGGGGTTGGTAGCGTTGGAATCGTAGTGACGTGAAGTTTCAGGATCGGTGGCGCGTGTAACGTAATTCAGTGGCGCGTGGCGGCGGCGGCTCGTGTGGGCTAATTTTTCCTAATCAGTAAGCTCCCCTTAGTGTTTTGTCCCTGTATGTAGCCTTGAATGCATTAAAGTGCAGTCTTAGGATAAGTTTCTAAGTGAATTTCATGTTTGACCTTAGGTTGACCAAGCGTACTTTGACCGATTCTTTAGGAAACTCATAGGACTCGCTCGAGGTAAGTAACTTTACTTACGGACCCGTGAGGGATTAGGTTGGATGATGCATGAATATATATGTTCCATGTATATGCATGAAAGATAGATTGCAAGTAGGAACGTATGCCATGTATGATTTCATGATATGTGATGTGGCATGTATGATGTTATATGTTAAGTGATTCCACTATGTATTTAAGCATACTTGGAAATTTTTTCCTGAAACATGACTGATGATGCTTATTTTTATACGACATGCATGATATAGATGTTAAAGGTTCGTGTCGTATGTATGTGGGGCCTTGCATGAACCATAGAACCATGAACCATGTTTTATATGATTGTGTCAACTGCCTCCCACACCCAAAGGGTCGGTGTTGAGCGGGATCTAGGCTGTGCTAAATGGGTGTCATCTAGCATCAGTTACAGTCGACTTCCCCATTTAAATAGAGGGCCCAACATTCATATCCAAAGTGAGATGAC
>JAOANK020187377.1:0-16622 GCA_026257165.2 Telfairia occidentalis
ATCCCACCATCAATCTTGTTAAGAATCCAAGAGAATAGTGAGTGCTCCCAATTGGTGGTGTTCGTGTTGCTGCAATAAGCATGAAGATTGAAGAACGATTCTTCAAAGGTAGAGTTTCATTCTCTCTGTGTTTTACGTTTTTTTTTTAAATGCATGCTTCCTCCCAAATTCATCTTGAATGCATTCAGCGATCATTCGCTTCCACTAGGAATTCGATTCCTTCAGTGACAACTTTCTAGGGCTCCTAAAATGGTGGGCTATTTTTCTTATGGGTTATGAAAGTAGTGGGGGAATGAGGGAGCTATTTGTGGGAAAAACTACCTAGGAGATTAGTGACTTAGTGGTGCACGATTCATGGAGAGAGTGACACGTGTCCCCCTATAAATAGACTCACATCCCCAATAAAAGATTAGCTTATAGTTTCTATAAGCAACCACCACGGATTTTATGTGTAACCTATAGAAAGTGACTTGTATTCTTTTTAGAGAATAAAAGAGTAAAGGCACTTTACCCCAAAGTTGTAGTGTTCTATGTTTTGAGCGAATGGTACTTTAACCTAATCTCATATCCCTCTTCCTCTTTTGTGTTGTGAAGGCTGAGCTAAAAACAAGAGGTTCTTAGGTCACACAGGATCATAAAAAATATTTTGTTAATTCGACCCCCGTGACAACCAGTGTGGTGGAAGCATATTTGGTTGTTGAACATTCTAGAAAAATCACAATCTTTGCATGGCAAGACTGTCTTAGTTCCTTGCCCACTAAGCAAAACTTATACAAGAGAAGAGTTGTTGAAGATTACTTATGCCCATATTGTAAAAGGGAAGTGACAACTTAAATCCATGCTTTTTCGTTATGTAAAAAGATTAGAGGATACTACGCTTATTGGAGCCCAACAACCAAATTACTATCTAACTCATTTGATTCTCTTTCCTCTTTGTTTTGTAGGGCCATTGAGGTGTTCATGAGGGAGGAGCTGCAAGACTTTTCTACAGTTTTATCGAGTATGGGGAACATACGATAAAAGAAGATGTATGACCCAACAAATGTACCTGTTGAAGACCTACTATCCAAGGCACTGACGTAAGCTAGGGAATGGCGGGAAGGCCAAAGCAGCTTAGTCCCTGTAGGCCACCGACAGGGTGATCATCCTCTAGGTTGAACTGACGAGAAGCATTGAAGACCACCAACATTGGAGTACAATGAGGAATGGAACGTTGGCCAAAAACACACTATATTTGTTTATAAATATTGACAACGAGACATGGCAACCTCTTGTTTCACCATGTTACAAGCTCAATACAGATGCAGCACTTCTAGACGGACAACTTGGAATAGGGATTATGATCTGTGACACACAAGGCGAGGTGCTTTTGGCAGCCAAATAAAACAGGAGTCTTTTTGGACCTGTAGAACTTGCAAAGGCTATAGCACTAAATGAGAGGATAAGGATAACAAGCAAGGCATGTATTAGGCCACTCTGGGCTGAAATTGATTTTCAAATCCTTTGGAACATTGTCTACGATAGGAATTTTTATGAGAACGAATCTCAATTAATAGTGGATGAAATCAAGCAACAAATGAACAACAGGGCCGTTGAAAACATCATTCTTATCCGACGAAAGCAGAATGAGGTAGCTAACACATTGACAACTCACACAAGAAGGAATCAGTTCTCGATGATCTGGATGAAGGACTATCCACCATGAGTGTCATATGAAATCCGCGCCGATTTACCCAACATTTCTTGATTAGCTTTTTTTTCTTTTATCTTCATGTAATAAAAGAAAACTATCATATTTTTTCTTAAAAAAAGCTCTCATATTTTTGTCATTATTGGTCTCAAAAGTACCTTTCTGAATTAATTTCAAGGGGAAAAAATAACTTTTCACTACCAAACTTGATAAGTTGTATTAATTTATATCCTAAACTTTTAATTTCATCAAATTGAACCTTAAACTTTGATAAGTGTGCAAGTTTAAGTTGTATTACTTTAAACTTTTACTTTTAATTTTTTAAGTACTAATAGACTTGTTTGAAAAATCATTAAAAAGGCAATCTAATGTGTTTTATGAATTATAAGTATATATTAAGTACAAAATTGATGAGACTTCATAGGAAAAAATATGACATGAAAGTTAAATATTTGTTACAATGTTCAATGTTCGATCTTGGTGATTAATAAAACTAAATTTTATATAAAACTAATTTTTTGTTAAAATTCATGAGTTTTGGGGAGATTTGCATGTTTTTTTAGTGCATGTTTGGTATAATTTTTTAAAAATATATTTTTAAGTAAAATATTTATTATATAATCATTTTTTGAAGAAAATTAATTAAATACTTAATTTAAAAAAACTTTAAAAGAATTTTGTATGTTTTTTCAAATTGTTAAACCATTCCTTACTATTAAAAATTCTAACAAGCATTTAATTAGTTAAAAGCACGCTTCAAAATTTTAACAAAATACTATTAATTTTGGAAAAAATACTTTTTTTCTATTAATAAACAGTTTAAAATTCATACCAAACACACTCTTAGTAAAATTAGGGGGTGAATTTAGTGAAAATTTAATCTAAGAGTAAAAAATTAAACATTTGTTTAAGTTTATAATACAAATTGATGAAATTAATAGTTTAGGATGAAAATTAATACATTATGCTTAAGTTTAGAGTATAAATTGATTTTCTTACCTACTTTTTAAAAAGTATTATGATGCCAAATTGTTTTGGACCATCATCAATTAGTAGTTTGATCCACACATTGTAACTCATATCAAGACATGCCTACGACCTGCCAACGTGATCATATCTCAACTGGTTAAAGCATAGTTTTCCGTCCAAAATATTGTGGGTTCGAATTCCCACCCTCACATGTTGTTGAACTAAAAAAAAGTCACCTACAACCTATCAATTAATAAGATTTTTGTAGGAAAGCGTAATCATGTTTTTTTTAGGTAAAAAGCAAGACAAAAGAATTAAGAATTACTGTCTTCCCTGCCAAAAGAAATCAGTAATCTGGAATTATGTCATTCCATCTGTCAGTAATCGTCGTTAATGCAGCACGCTCGGCGAATTTGTCCTCTAAACCAGTGACATTCTGCTTTATATATGCAAAAGAAATAGTCTCCCAAGTACTTGCTAGAAGAAGAGCTTCCGAGGTGATATGAGAGATTTTTATAATATCACTATCAGCCTTATCAACCAACCTGATTGCTGTGAGCGAATCAGATTCGACCCTTGATGGACATCTTAAACCTTCAGCTATAGCCTTCATTTCCAACATTTTAATGGGCCAATTGTTGCCAATTGCAATTTGTCCCGCTTTACAGATCTTCACATTCCAGTCTCGAAGCACCCAACCTATTCCTCCTTTGCCTAGTTCAAGTTTCCATGAGGCGTTGACATTTAATTTCCACGTATTGTGCTCTAGTTTGATGTTGAGTGAGTATTAGTGCAACTTGGTCCTTTCGAATCCTTCCAAGAATTATGGAACTCTGGTATATACGTCTCAATTGACAATCGGAGATCCTGTCGGTCGAAGTTTCTGTCTTGAAACATTCTCTGGTTTTGGAACTCCCAGATGTGCCAAATAATTTTCATGAAAACTTCGAACTTATCTCGATCTAAGTTTTTCGAACTTCACTCGAAGTAAGTTTCGATCTGCCAACTATCGCTAAAAACCTTAGATAAATAGCAATTAGTAGTTAGAAACTCACTCTAGATTTCCTTTGTTACCTTACATTCCCATAAAAGATGGGTTATTGTTTTTGGATATTTTTTACACATAGGACACCGCATCTCTGTTTGAATTCCTTTTTAACTTAGGTTTGTACGAGTTGGTATGAAGTTTTCACATGAATATGCCAACATCATATCTTTATTTTAGGTGGCACATTGGTCTTCCAAAATATCTTCCAAAACTATCGGATTACTTTTGGATCAGACTGTGAAGTTGCAGCATGGCCTTCTTCCATTGTGTCCAGCTCTTAACCAAACAAACTCCTTTATCATCATAATTCCAAATGATTTAGTCACTGTTTGTATGTGTTGTGGTCGATATATTAAGGATTAAATTTGCCTCCTCTTCCAAAAAACCTTCCTTGATTCGATCAACTCTCCACCCCCATCCTCATCCTTTACATTCCTGTTTTTTAGAGAATTTGCAATTCGTATCAGTTGACAATTTCCCAGCATGGGTAACCATGGGTCTTCAGCTATATCGATCATTTTTTCATTCCCAATCTTCCATCTATAGCCTTTTTCGAGCAAGCTCCGTCTCCACAAAATGCTTCTCCAAGTATAGGACGGATTTGAACCAAGTTTAACCTATAAATAATGTTATGTTTTAAAATAACACCCTCTTAGCACTTTGAACAGTAAACTGTTTTGATTGAAGATTAGCCTTCAGCTTTGTTTTGCCAGTATAGCCTGATTGAAAAGTGAAATATCTCTGAAACCCAACCCACCAAGCTCCTTGCCGCTGCACAATCGCTTCCAGCTTCTCCAATATATCCTGCAGTGCTCCTCTATCGAGCCCCTTCAGAAATTTGCACACATTGAATTAAACTCATTGCATAGAGATTTGGGAAGTTTAAAGCAACCTATTTCATAATTGGAGATCGCCTGAGCTACTATCTTTATTGAAATTTCTTTACTTCCTGCAGAAATCAATTTTCTTTTCCATCCTTGTAAGGTCTTCCAAACTCTATCCTTTAGCTCTTTGAAGATTTTGTTGGGCAATTTCGGGCAGTTTGAGAAGGGAGACCAAGGTATCTTCCCAATGACTCTATTTCTTTGACCTGCAGTTCTTGGAAGACGAAGGTCGTCATCGTATTTGGTGTGTTTTTGCTTGCCATGAACATTGATTTTTCAAAATTTATCTTTTGTCCTGAAGCCGCCTCATATACTGTTAAAAATTGCTTGATCGCTTTACAGTCCTCCTTTTTTACCTTGAAGAAAATAAGATTATCATCTGCATAAAAAAGATGGTTAATCCAAGGACAATACTTATTTATTCTTAAGCTAGAAAAATGCTTTAAAGTTTCTTCTCTGTTTAGGATTGCTGAGAGGCCTTCTGCACAAATGAAGAATAGATACAGGGATAAGGGATCTCCTTGGCATAATTCCCTACACGGTCTGAAAGTCTTAGAAAGAACACCTTTATTATTACCGAGAAGTTGACTGATTCAACACACCTCATTATCAAACCAACTCATTTTCCATCAAAGCCCATTTTCACCATGATATTCGTGAGGTACATTCATTCCACCCTGTTGTATGCTTTGCTCATGTCAAGTTTCATAGCAATAGTTTCCTATTTACCACCATGCATATTATTAATATTATGTATACATTCAAAGCCAATCAAGGCATTATCATGTATAAGTCTTCCAGAAACAAAAGTCGCTTACGTCGGGGAGATGATTGTCTCCAATACTTTCTTCAATCTATTTGTCAGTATCTTAGCAATTAGTTTGTAGATCACATAGACTGATCGGCCGAAACTCGATCATGCTTTTCAGATCTGATACTTTTGGAATTAAGGTGATCCTGGTTCGATTTAGGTCTTCCAAGTTTCCTCCCTCATTTAAGATATTTAGGCAAACCTGAACTATATCAGCCCCTAAAATATCCTAATACCTCTGGTAGAAAACCACTTGCACCCCGTCCGAACTTGGAGCTTTGAATGGGTGCATAGATTTTAGTGCTTTCTCAACTGTATCGACCCCTACGGAGTGGTGCATATGTGTTTATCCTGACTCTAACTAGGAGGGTTTTGCCCCAACAATCATCGTTGTCATTCGTATGAATTTCCTTGAATTTACCAACCATATTGCCTAAGACTATAGTCATTTTTCTAGTAAACCCCGCTATGGAAAAATTTTGGAAGTGTAACCAAATGGAAGAATGATGAAAATCTAATTCATTAAAAGTGAACTTTCCTTTTGGTCCCTACATTAGGGTGAGCCCTTTATAAAAAAAACCAAGGTTCTCGTTCATGTATTCGACTCTTTTCTCTCGGGTTCTTGAATGTACATAGGAACA
This sequence comes from Telfairia occidentalis, assembly GCA_026257165.2. NCBI lineage: Eukaryota > Viridiplantae > Streptophyta > Magnoliopsida > Cucurbitales > Cucurbitaceae > Telfairia > Telfairia occidentalis. The sequence continues at coordinate 6,044 of JAOANK020187377.1, forward strand.
AATTCCGACCCACCACCTCAATTTTCACATTCTGACCAATTTCCCAGATTTTCAGCATTAGAACTTTGAAGGTCTCATTGTGTATCGTCTTTGTGGTGAGGACTTTGCATACCAATCCATTTCTCAGGCCCTTGTTCACTTCCTCAATCTCAAATTCAACCAATTGTGCACACTTATCCTCTGTCTCTGTCAACTTTAGTTGGGCAATCTGACGTAAAAGTTGGTCTTCCTCAATGTCATGTACTGGTTGATGATTCTGTTAGGATGAGGAAGAGAGACAAAAGAAAAAAAACCATTGATCACTTAGATCCCGATAGCGGCAGTATCGCCACTCGTTAGCACAAGCCATCGATTTTCCTCAATCCCTAGAGAGAAGTTTGCGGTGCCCCAACAAGAGCATAATTATTGTGCACTCCTTACTAATGGAACACTGTATTTTACATTCATGCTATTTATTTATATATGATTCTAATACGTTCACCAACTAACCATGATTATTGAACCTATCTTAAAAATATTAGTGTCTAATCTAACCAGTCAAATGACAAATCGAGCACAGCTCAACTGATTAAGACATATTTCTCCAACTAAAAATTTGTAGGTTCAAATCTCCACCCCACATGTTGTTAAACTCATCAAAAAAAAAAACCATCAAATGATTTAATTTAATTATTGAAGGGTATTTGGTAAACATCGTATAGTTGTCCCGTACCTGTCTCTATTAATTATAAGTTCTTTTTATGGTCTCATCCATCTTCTTCAACTAATTTGTTCTTGTATATTCTATTTACGGAGGTTCTTTATATACATTATTAATTGATATTGATTTATCATAAGTTAATGATAATTTTCTGAATATAATTCTATAAAACGATAATTATCTTTTGAGGAGTAATCTAACACAATTCTTGTATCATTGACTGGAAATTTAGAAATCTAATATAGATAACCTTACACTAAGAAAGTAATAACTTATTGAACGTGCAATGCTTGAATGTTCATACTTTCAATATATTATTTTATGGTCTTCTGACAATTTAAATAATTATATAGCTCTATTTGAAGTTATAGAATTTTTTATACCTAAAAAAAAAACTTACAATCTAATAAAACCAACTCGTGTGTATCAAAGACTATATAATTTTCTAAAAATTATGCTTTAGATTTTTTAAAAGGAACTTATTAAATTCTACTTGGCTGTCTCATTTTTAATTAATTATATTGGCTTAAGAATTAAGATATGACAGTTTTTTTAAAAGGAACTTTTCTCGTAAGCCTCTTGCTTGAGGGAATATGTTTAATGCATCCTATGCTTTTCTTTTCTCTTCTTTAACTTTGCCGACACCTTTTTTACTTTTTTAGTTCTTTTTAATGTTTTCTTTTCGTTCCTTTTAATATATGCTTATTTAATTTAATTTTCTATATATCTTTTAATACTTTTAAAAATTGCATTATTGTCTTTATCCTTTATTATAATTCATCATAGTTTCACAATAATAAAAAACTCTGTGTCACTTCTTTTTATAAATATTTAAAATAAATTTTATGATGTGACATTATATTATAGTAATTTTAGATGTGGCAAATTATACAGGTTGGATGAACTCAAATATATATATATATATATATATAGAGAGAGAGAGAGAGGTTGGAAAATATAAATTCAAGATGGATTTCAAAACATTATTTTAAAAGTAATAGTAACAATGACTAATATTATGTTATTAGATTATTTTCTTATTTTCTTTTAGTTTATGTTTTTAGGAATGAGCCATTTTTTTAGTTCAACAACATGTGGAGATGGAGATTTAAACTCACGCCCTTTTGGTTGGAGAGATCTGTCTTAACCAATTTAGTTATACTCAATTTGGTAACAACTCATCATTCTTCTAAAACAAATAAAATCAATTAAGTTTTAAACTAAAAGTGTTAAACCATGAACTGATGCCATGGAAAGTTTATGACAAGACTAACATAAATATGATTTAAAGTTTTTAAACATACATTATTGGCCAAATTGACTTGGAAGACAATCCCTTCATGTACGAATCAAAGATTTGCAATTTTTCAAATGAGTCGCATTCCAAGTTTGTCATTCTCATTGGATCCATATTGGACCACTAATATATATATAGAGAGAGAGGGGGGGAGATAAATCTACAAATTATGATTGGTATCAAACAATAAATTATAAATAAACTTAAATATTTATAAGTCGATAGGTTTTGATAAATTTAATATTAAATTATAAGTTTAGTCTTTGAATTATTTAATTTTGTTTCTACTAGCTCTCAAACTTTAAAACAAAAATAATAAAAAAAAATCTAATAAATTCTTGAACTTTCAATTTTTAAATTCAATAAGTACTTGAACTCTTAAATGTATATAATAGATCAAGAATTTATTATACACAAAATTAAAAACTCATGACATATTGGACTTAAAATTTAAAGTTAAAAACCTAAACAAAGCTCAAAGATATATTAGACACGTCAACCTAAACATAACTCAACTAGTTAATATCTTTCTTTTAAACTACATATATATAGATTTAAATCTTGTTCTGGTTCTTGAACTTTTAAGTATGTTTTATTTTGATCCTTAAATTTTCAAAATGTTTGTTTGGTCTTTGAACTTTCAGATTTGTTTCATTTTGGTTCCTTAGCTTTCGAAATGTCTATTTTGGTCCTTGAACTTTCAAAATATAATTACTTTGGTCCTTGCTATATAATTTTTTCGGCTAATATTTATTTATCTAATACTTATTTACAACTTATGTGACTTAAATACATGTTCACCTTTCACGTTTATATATACATTTGAAGATATGTCATTCGTTTGTAAAAAATAAAATAAAGATAGGAACCAAAATGGTTATTTCTTTTTAAGTTTAGGGACCAAAACGGAAATTTTGAAAGTTCATGGATCAAAATAGAACAAACATGAAAGTTTATAGACCAAAACAGACATTTTAAAAATTTAGGGACTAAAATAAAATAAACTTAAAAGTTTAGAAGCCAAAATGAGATTTAAACCATATATATATATATATATATTAAAAATTAGGAATTTTTAATTTTTACACTCCACCATAAAAATTTGATAGCTATTTAATTTTTGAAAAGAATAATTTTTTTTCCCTTTTTTGCATTCCCCTTTCTTAGTTTTCAAGTTTTTAATGGTGGTGTATTAGAAGATCTCTACACATCTGTCTGCGACTATGATGAATTTTAATATTTTTCTATATATTCTATAGGTGAAGCTAATAATATGGACCACAAAAGTTCTCTCACCATCATACAATATTATTTAAAAAGCTTTCTTTTTCATAAAATCAAGATGATTACATATTGAACATTTGCTCTCCCTCAACTTTTCAAAAAAATAAAAATAAATTTCATTGGCTCTATATCTCTGTCTATAATATAGCAAAGCGATGGCCAATATTGATGGTGGAGGGATGAAAGGAGCTTCTTCGGCAGATTCTCGCCCTGCAAATGGAGGTCATGGTTCCCATAGCTACTCCAAAAATTCCTACTATCAGGTTCATCTCTTCTACAATTTTATTTTATTTACTACTTTAATTTTATATAAATCCCAATTTTATGGACAGCTCATATTATGGATGTTATGGATGTTTTGAATACAAAGAGCAACATTTCTTTGAGTATATTTTGGAGTTACGATCTTTTGATCGATGATATATATGTTTTAATTAATTGAATTGCGTTCAAGTTTTTGGAGTTGTGTTTGGATTATTATTTGTTAGATTTAGATATTATATTTCTTGGGTTTTGAATATTTTTTTTATTAGTTATATTGGTTGGTTGATTAGTGGAGCTAGATGTAGAACATGTTATTATGAAAGATGTTTGTAGACACATCCTATCAAGTTAAATCTTAATCATTGATTAGCTCTAGTTTAAAAGTTTTTGGGTAGTTCTATCAAATCTTCAATCTTGACTAGCCAACATAGTAAGTCAGTTCTGTTATAATTTTGATTTTGGTTAGAAATTCGTTCTATTATTATTCTTTTAGAATATTTCGAACAAAAAATATTGGGTGAAATTTCGAAATAACACAATCTTAGTAGAAATGTTTTAACTTATTGTTATTAATCATATTGAACTTCAAACTGCGCTCCCCTTTTTACCATCAACAAATTATCTAATTGGATTGTAGGAGTCACTTTAACAATTTCATTTAAAATTATAATTTTTGGGTGGAGATATATTACTTAATTAGTTGAGTCGTGCTTGAGATAATCTTGATCAAATTTGATGGGGAAAAGTTTACAATATCACACAAGAACATAAAAAAATTTCGTATTATAATCTTATGAATTGAAATCTTTTAGATAAAAAGTAAATGGTGATTGAGTACGTTTTTCATTTTCAGCGATCATTTGTGGACATTGTGAGGAACAAAATCGAAGAGGAAATCAAAGAAAAATTCAACACAACAGACCTAATTTCATCTCCATCGAACACGATTCGTGTGGCGGATTTGGGATGCGCGACTGGACCAAATACCTTCTGGACGATGCAATACATAATAGACGCCATGAAATTGAAGCACAAATCATCTCAGATTCAGTGCCCTAATTCTCCAACCATAATTTCCCCCAATTTCCAAGTCTTCTTCAACGACCAAATCTCCAACGATTTCAACGCTCTGTTCCTCTCTCTGCCTCCGGAACGCGACTATTTCGCCGCCGCCGCGCCGGGATCGTTCCACGGCCGCCTCTTCCCCGACGCTTCTCTCCACTTCGTACACTCCGCCTACTCGATCCACTGGCTGTCGGCGCTTCCGGCGGAATTGCGGGACGAAAACTCGCCGGCGTGGAACAGAGGAAGGATTCACTACATCGGCGCGGCGGACGGGGTTGTCGATGCTTATGCGGCTCGATTTGCGGCGGATATGGAGAACTTTCTGGAGGCTAGGGCTAGAGAGCTCGTTGGCGGAGGGATTATGGTGATGATTTGTTTGGGCGTTTCTGATGGCGTTTCTCCCTCTAAACTTCCCTTTGCGATTTTGTATGATAATTTGGCTTCTGCTCTCATGGACATGGCCAACGAGGTGATCCCATAGCCCATTTTCTCTCTCTAATTTCCTTTTTCCAATCATTTATACAAATATACGTATTTCAGACGTAAAAAATATCATTATTTAGTCATATGAATATGAATATATGAATAATAAAAACTATAAATCTAAGTGAAATTGGCTTAATTATTATTTGAAATAATTTTTATTATTTTTTTAGTTTATATAATTATCTATGGATATATATGTAAAAATGAAATGTCTGCATTGATATTTAACTTTTAAATTTGTTTCATTTTAGTCCATAAACATTCAAAACAAGATTAGTTAGGTTAGTTTTGATCCTTAAACTTTTTTGTGTTAACTTTTTACATTTCAAAGATATTTATACGAAAAGATATCGATTGATTCTAATTAAAAAGATACGTTGGTTTTAGGGACTTGTTAAAGAAGCTGAAGTGGACTCATTCAACATACCCATATACATAACTTGCCCCGAAGAGATGACAAAATTGATAGAAAAAAATGGGAATTTTAGCATAGAGAGAATGGAGTTAGCCGAACCAGCAACATGGTTGAAAGGAAGTGTTGACATTGGAGTGTGGATCAATCATGTAAGAGCCGCAATGGAAGGAACCTTCATTCAACATTTTGAAAAAATGGAACTGATCGATGAAATGTTCGAAAGGGTGATACAAAAACTCTCACACTACTCGGAGGAGATCAACCAAAAGCTTCATGAAAAAGTTCAACTTTTTGCCATTTTGAAGCGTAAACAGGGTGCTTTTTAACTATTTCAAATGCCCCTTTATGTCTATAGATTTATTGTGTGCCATTTATATCAAGTATTGGATTGTGGGTTTTTTTTAGTTCAATAATTGCATGAGTGAGAAATTGAACCATCAATATTTGAGATGGTAGTAGTTATATTATTTGTCGAGCTATGTTCGGTTTGACTGTACGTACTATTTTTGGCATTGTGTGGGATTGAACTTTGAATAAAGCATAAAGTAACTTTTGGTCTATAACTTTATTTAGGATTGAGCTAGGTATGATAATTTTTTTAAAAGAATTAGTAAAAACGAGTAGTTTCAAAATTATTTAGTGAAATGAGGTTGATTTTTGTCATGAGTAGAATACAATCCTCTTTTCTCTCTTTGAGAGACGGATTTGGAAGCATTTGGAATGCAATCTCCTTTTTCTCTCTCCTTCAATAATGGGCTACGCCCACTTGTTAAAGTAATTGGTGGAAGGAGAGAGGGTGAGCAAATATTTTGTGCGTTCGACTCACAAATTCTAATAAATCCAAATTCATCCAATTAAATACGTCTATTTAAAAGACGTATTCCAATAAACATCAAAAATCAACTTCATTTTACTAAATAATGCTCTCACCTTGAAATTAGTTTAAACATTATTGTTGCATTTATAAAAAGGGTCTTTCCCCTTAGATTATTTCATTGCATTAACCCATTTTCTCGATGTCTCAATAAAAAGAAGAGGTACCAATAAAAAAAAAGTTATGGAAAACGGTAATGTGGGGCTAATTAAGTAAATTACCAAACAATATGGAAGAGAATAATTTATGTTTTCATACTAATAACTAATCTAATATTAGCCAAACCGAGCATAGCTCAACTGATTAAAGATATATCTCTCTCACTAAGAAGTCATGAGTTCGTATAGGAAAAAAACTAATCTAAAGGGAGCATCATGTATTCTTAATACTTGGTTGACATGTTTTTTTTTTTCAAAAATATAATGTAGCATAAACAAAAGAGGAGAATCTCATAACTTGAGATCAAGGCACAATAAACCTAATAAAGCAAAGCAAACACGAAACGTCACATAATTAGGAAACCAAACTATCTAAGAAGTACAAATCAAACAAAAGCTCAAATGAAACAAATTAAAAAAAAAAAAAAAAAAAAAAAACTAAGGGAAAAGTTCTCATGACGATCCACATGCAGAAAACGAATCAATTAGAGATGGATCAAGTCAACCTAGAGTACAATAAAATACGTCACATCATATGAAAGATAACACAACTTCAAAGGCTAGACATGATTTTAAGAATAGTAAATTAAATTAAAATTTAATTAATTAAAAATATACTTTAAAACTTCATGATGTCTCAATACCTAGCCAAAAAGTACATCTTAAAATACTTTTAGGGGGGAAAACTATTTAGTTAATATTTTTCTTCTAAAAATGTTTTAAAAAATCACTGTTTTATTTAAAAAGCATTGAAGCCATTTGGTAAAACTTTATATATATTAAAGTCAAGTTTAAAAAAGATGAAGATAAAAAAGTGGAAACATTTTCTGATATTTATTATTTACTCAAAGATTAAAGCTTACCATCCCAATTCATCTCAATTAAGTTCAATATTGTGCAAAATAGGGATGTCCATTTTTCCAGTAGGAACCATTACGAACGAGATGAGGAATCCCCATTTAAGTAGAGAATGAGAGAGTGAGTGAATAAAAATATTCTCCGTCATCTAAATGGGAACCAGAATTGGGAATATGGTCCTTGTCCCTGTCCTGGCCCCGTTTATTATATATATATATTAACAAATGAGAATTTCTCATAGACGCTTAACCATATAAATTAGAATTCATAATTGAGAATTAAACGGTTAATTAGAAATTTCTTTAAAAACATTATTTAATTAAAAATTTATCTTAAGAATAATAGTAATGAAAGAATAATTCATGAGAAATCACCATCCCATCCCCACGAAGTTTAGTGGGGAATTTTGTAGGAGATCAAGATTAAAAATGAGGCAGAGATAGGGACAACCACCTTGCCTTGCCCCATGGACATTCCAGTGCTAAGTGTGAGTTGATAAGGGAAAATTATCCTAAATATATTCCAAACTCAATTTTTATTGCAATTCAAGAATATATATAAATCTCAATTGTGTAATAGATACAATTTTAAATTATGCGGGAATTAAATAAACAAATGAAACAAGTTGCCTAAGAATTGATAAATCAACTAATCTATTAGCCTAAGCCACGAACAATCACATACAATCAGTATAATAGAAAGAGAAAAAAAGGCACTAGATTTATACTGGTTCACCCAATATGGGCTACGTCCAATTCTCTGCTACCATTGTAGGTTCCATAAAACCTTCAGGGCGAAAGACAAAGAAGTTTACAACCACGCTCAAGAGATTTCTCATAATTTTCTCTCAGGAACAAAGTTTCACAAATCACACGAACACTCAATCTTTTTATAGAATGGAGTATAAGAATCACACCATCACAAAATCACTCACTCTAAATCTCTACATCTTTGGATCTCTAGATTTCTATCTATATTTCTGTGTATGTTGATCTCTAGAGTTATAGATGTATTTATAGAGGTTCACACCAAAACCTAATAGAAAAAGGAAAATGTTGATTTTATAAATTTCCTTCTTCAGTTTTGACTCAACTTCTCTTAACAATCTCCGACTTGAAGACAAAATAGTGCAACATGTCTCCTCTTTTAATCTAGGAGGAGTCCAACTTCAACTTATCAACAGGAACTGCTTTGGTCAACATATCTGCTGGATTCTTTCTTTCTGCAATTTTCTCGAGCACCAACACATCGACTTTCAAGAATGATCTAATAAAATAATACGGTACCTGTATGTGTTTTGTTCTTGAATGAAACACTGGATTCTTCGCCAGATGAATGACACTCTAACTATCACAATGCAACGTGCCCTTTCCTAAATTCAAGCCAAGTTTTTCTAAGAAAAACTAAAGCCAAATCATCTCTTTGCTTGCTTCATTAACTGCAACATATTCAACTTTTGTGGTAGATAGCGCAACAATCTTCTGCAGTCTTGAAACCCAACTAATCGTAGTCTCTCCCAACGTAAATACATAACCAATGGTACTTTTCCTGCCATTTGTATTACCCTATATCTGCATCCACATATCTCTGCAGTTTGAAATCTCACTTTTCAAATTGGAACGCATAATTGGATGTCCCCCTCAGGTATCTGAAAATCCATTTTTCTGCTTCCCAATGTGTTTCCTTGGATTGCTCATGTGCTTGCTCACAACTCCCACTACATGTGCGATGTCTGGTCTTGTGCAAACCATAGCATACATCAAGTTGCCCACTACTGAAGCATATGGCACTCTGGCCATATCATATATCTCCTCCTGATTTCTAGGTGAGTGCTTCTTAGATAATCTAAAATGTGGAGCTAAAAGAGTACCTACAGGCTTTGCATTATCCACGCGAAATTCGGTTAAAATCTTCTTCACATATTCTTCCTGTGATAGGGTAACTGTGTCATTCTTCCACTTTATCCTTATCCCAAAGATTTGTTTAACAGCTCTGAAATCTTTCATGTCAAACTCCCTAATGATAATTCAGTCTTTATCTTTAGAATTTCCTGCATACTGGCTCCTGCAATCAACATATTATCAACATACAATAACAGTATGATGTATGAGTTACTCTGAGTTCTGATGTAGTAACAATGATCTGCTTGACATTTCTGAAACTCATTGTTGCTCATAAAACTATCAAACTTCTTATACCATTGTCTGGGCGCTCGCTTGAGACCATATAAGCTCCTTTGAAGTTTGCACACCTTTCTCTTATGTCCCTGCTCTACAAAGCTTTGTGGTTGCATCATGTAAATCTCTTCCTCTAAATCACCATGGAAGAAGGTTGTTTCACATCCATCTATTCCAAGAACAGATCTTCTGCCACCAACGATAACATTGTTCTAACTGGGTCATCTTTACTATAAGAGAGAAAATCTCATCGAAGTCAATGTCTTCCTTCTATTGAAAGCCTTAGACTACCAGCCTCGCCTTGTACCTCTTGTTGTCATTGGGTTCCTGCTTTATTCTGAAAACTCATTTATTGTGCAAGGCTTTCTTTCCTCTTGGTAACTCTAATAGCTGTCATGTCTAATTCGTCATCAGCGAATCTATTTCATTCTTCATGGCCAACTCCCACTTGACAAAATTTTTCGATTGAATTGCCTCTTCATAGTATTCAGGCTCTCCTTTATCAGTCATTAGGATGTAGTTTAAAGTGGGAGAATACCTCTGTGGTGATCTGATGGTTCTGCTCGACCTCCTTACTTCAATAGGAGGTGTTCTCTGAATTTCTTTAGTCTCTGTATCAAATTTGTCAGATTTCATAGTCTATTCCACTATTTCTCGTACTGTTTTCTCAGGAGTATTTACTATCTGATCTTCAACCCTCGTTATCTTGATCTCAACCCAGGGAGAAGTTAGTATTTTAACTTCCTCTTCTTTACTCATATCTGTTTTTGATTTGTCGGGTTCAATATTTTCTCTGTCTTTATACAAAGCCTCATCATTGAAAGTCACGTCTTTGCTGATGATTATTTTCTTGTTCTACTCATCCCAGAACTTATAGCGCATCTCAGCTCTGTTGGGTATGTATGTCCTAAAACTCGAATGACATGTAAACATATTCTATTTTCAATAAAGTCGTTATTGAAGTTATTCAGTAAAGTTGTTATTGAATCATTTATAACTCT
>JAOANK020187654.1:0-16619 GCA_026257165.2 Telfairia occidentalis
GGTGTTCATGTGTTGAACATTAACCAAGTTTCACCTCTTCTCCTCCCTAATTCACCAATCAAGGGATCCCACCATCCGGGGCTTGTTCGTGATCAAATCCGCCGGAGATAGGAGGAGAATTTGAGCTACAAAGTTAAGTTTGCTAGTTCTCTGTTTTTTCCTCTTTAAGCATGATTTTATCTTTCTAATTAAGCTAATTAGAGTGCATATGATCCTATTCCGCTGCATATGTATGTTGATACATCCATCATATAGACCATTTAAGCCACTACACTTAAACTTCATCCTCTCGTATGTCTAATACATACCAAGTTTAAGAGCATGTTTGGTGGTTTAGGAGCGATTAAACATTGAATGCCACTAAATTTGACAAGACGAACAAATAATATCTTGTTTACATAAAGTCACAAGCTTAGAGCATAAATCACAACAATCTCTTGTTTGCACTAAAGAGAGTGAGATATGTACTTAGGCCATTGTTGCTTTGCGATGGTGAGGCTAAATTTTGCAACACAAAACGATGTGCAAGTGTACATAGTCAGCAACAGGTGTTAAGTATTTATATCGTCTCCACAAGGATTAGTGGTAGATTTTGAACTATTTTATCTTAATCTCTCAGTGAATTCAATGAGTAGCAAATATTTGATGAATTTTTGTAACCAATGCTAGACTAAATTAAAAGACATAATAAAAGAATGTTGTTGCCGATGAGAATGAATGAGTTCGAATTACGGTCTAATGCTATTTTTCCTGAAACAGAATGCTGAAGCAAAAGAATTACAAAATTGAATTACACAATAATAGTCTCGGAATACTCTCAGATTTCTCAATTATCTTAAGTTAATTCTCATTAATCTATATGAGTTAAACCTGTTGTTTTTGTACATTAGGTGAGCGATTATCCCTGACCTTCTCACTTAGCAAGCCACTAACCTAATATAGAGGCTAACATGTTTTAAAAGCAATCTACTCCTTGTATCTTCTCCAGAAACATAGAGATCATGCATGTTGGCTAGACATGCAGAAACATTAATCAATAACGAACACTCTTAAAACAATTCAATTCCATAACTTTTACTTCAATTCCTAATTCAATTCAACAATATCTCTCTTAATTCTCACCCAAGGGTGATTAGTTCATGCTAAGGGACTACAGAATTTGGTTGCTCCACCAAAACAGTTGCAAGAATCGCCTTTTCTGCTCAGACCTTCAATGGAGTTTCTTCCTTCTACAAGTTCTTCTCTACGGAATTCAATAGATAGTAGCGACGATAGATGAAAACTCCACTGAAGAAGAGGTCTGAAACTAACGCGAACTAGAAGCTCTCCAAAGAGAATTCTCCTCCAATTAGCACCCGTTTTTCTATTTAAAGGCCTTCGTTGTGATTAGGAAGCCCATTAGGTCAAATCGCCCACGTGGCATGCATCCAATGGTTGATTAAATTCGTAAAGTAAAGATTTGTTTCTGTATTTCAAATTTTTGTTATTTTTGTGTAGATCTTTTGTGTACCTTTTGCTCCAGAAATGCTCAATCAATAATTTTGCTAAAATAATGCTCCATCATTTACCTACAGACGAAATATCCAAAATCAGTAGTAATCAAGCCTAAATTCCTTCTATTTCACTCAAATACTATCATAAATAGAATGATGCAACAATATGAAGGTTCTCAAGAGTTCTAAAAGCAAAACAAGATAATTCAAAAAATTATCTCATAAATCAAAGACTATTTACTCTAATAAAGAGGTGAAATCTAGCCTAAAAGACTACTAATAACCCTCTTTTGAAAATTTATCAGACATCTGATACCATTCCATACTTCTACTTGGCCTAGAAGGGAAATATCTGGCAATAGTAGACTGCCCTACCTATTATTCCTGAGAGCCCCTGGAAACTAATCAACATGTTCATCCCTAAAGTCATTTTGGTCACCACCAAAATACTTTGTTCTTGTATGCTTTTTGGATTCAAGTTTTTGAAAATTATCCACTTTACATCTCATAACGTGTCTTGATAATTTATCATTTGGAACACCTTCCAAATTATTTAGGAACTTGAATAGCCATATGGCTATTCTGGGCATCTTCACAAGTTGAGTTATTATGGTAGAGTCAGCAACACAACTTTGCTCGACCTATTCTGCATACTATGGCTTTAAGTATTAAGAGGGTACGCGAACCTTAACATAAATTTCTACAAATATTTACCTTTTAGGTGCTTGTGTTTGTGTATTCCATAAGAATTCGATATTTATCTATAAGCCTATAATCCTTCATTAAAAAAAAATAATTAAGGCTAACTATTATTGCAACTCTGTGATCTTAACGTGGTTTTAATTGAAATCTATTTGTAACCTACTTCTTTACATAATTTTACATCATCTCAATGTGTAAGTTCAATGTAAAGAGTATAAGCAAACAACTATATTTGGTTTATTTACTTTTCCTTACAATATTTTATGAACCTTGAATCTAAGTCATAGGTTTTGATACTCTATCAGACTTTATTGGTTCTAAACTTACATGCTTGCACGAGCTCACTAACTTGCACATTTGCAATTAGCAAAGAAGTTGCTATAATTTAGAAGAAATCTTTTTTTTTTTGGATGGATTAAAAAGAAGTTAATTTCAAGATTGTCATTCGAGAATTAACTATCTTAATGTCCATTTGCCAAATCACATAGTCAGACTATTAGGCAAACAGGCAAGAGAATATCAGTGACTCTAACATGACAACAATAAAGACAATTTCAATAAAATCTAACTTCATGCATCAAGTCATGTTTTTTAAGGTCTTTACCTTCTATCTAATCCTCTTGTAAACTACAAGATCAAAATGAAGGTTCATAGTTTCAAGCCTTTTTCTTTTTATTAGAACTCTCTATCATATATAGATCCTCTTGGTTGTCATGTAACATGACAACTTGAGCTCTACTTAACCCCAATTAGTGGTTGGGTTGACCTAACTCTCCCACTACATGGAAGTACTGATATAACTTTCCAAACTCTCAAGTATGGCTTTGTCAACAACTCTTGTTGACTAAGTATGGTCTTACTAGTAGTCAATTCTTTTAACATCTTATTTGTGGTATATGTCTATTCAATCAAGTTCATTTGAAGATAGACAAAATTTGTCACTACAATCCTTTTCTTTTAAATTGAGTTAAAAAGAAGTCATGCCTACTATTATGTACTTTTCTTTAAACTAAGTACCTTTTCATTTAGAATTGCTTGTAGCAACATTACAAACGATCCTAAAATGTGAAAGTGTTGTAAACTAACTTTATAATATTTTCACTACTCAAAGGAACTTCAATGGTGGTGCAGTCACCACGGTTCACATCTTTGACTTCGTCATATTTCATAATTTTGGTTTCATCTTTTGCAACGTATTTATGGCTTTAATTTTCTTGAAAGCAAGGACCTACTTCCACTGACTCTAGGAAATAATTCGAACTCCAACTTCATTTATTTTCCATTATGATCCCATCGTAATCACATAGTTCACCTTGTTGGTTCTTACCTAATATTTGAATTGGTCAAGAATTTTTGACTTTAAGATCCAATAGGCTCCATAATAAATACCTTATTCCAATGAGTATCTCGAGAAGATGTGAAACAAACTTCAATCATACTATTAACTATTCCATCTATTGGGCATCTAAGTCCTAAATATAATAGTCTAGTGGTTTATTGACCATTTAAACCTTCTTAGCAAAAAGTTATTTTGGTCATAAAATCTTCAAACACAAGGTTCAAGATTGGGTTAGGCTTAAACTTTATCAAAACTTGACCAATCTCGCTAACCTGTTAAGATTTGTGCTACAAGTTATGGGTATTTATAATTTAGAAATCTTCTTTCCATTTCATATTTAACTATTTAATTTTGAACAATTCAACGTTAAATAGTAATGTATGTGTCACGACTTAAACCACACTTTTTGTTCTCATTGATAACTCATCATATTTCAAAACTACTTTTGAAATATAATCCTTTATTTTCCCAAAGTTCATACCATATGTGCTTTCAAATGGGAAAAAAAAGGAAATTGAATGTCTTTTAAGAACTTGTACAATTGTACTTTAATTAATGAGAAAAACAATTTCATTTTCCTCCACTGTTTTAATTGAAAACGATAAATTACAGGAATTTTTTTGGCTCATTATTTAATGATGAAATTAAACGTTTAAAACCAAAATGTCAATGCTAATTAATTATTGACCCCACTTAATCATAATTAATTATTTAATTTAGATTTCAATTTCAACTTTGCAATAAAAAAATGTATACATACAAGAATATACTATATGCTAAATATAAATAAAATTTAATTAGAGGTGCACCATAACATTCAATAATTGACATAAATTTAAATTATAACAATTTGAATGAACATAAATCCTCAAAAAAAGTTTTATACTATGAGAGATGAACAATCGACATGAGTGTCACTGTAGGGGTGGGTCAGTCACCATTTTTTTTTATTGAACTGAGACTTCTTCTCAATCAATAACCACACTAAAATAATTCATATTCCTATGGTGTTAATTTTTGTTTTTTGGTCCAAATTTTGGTAACTACTTCAATAAATTCTTTTTGAGTGTAACCATGTTTTAGATACTATAGTTTCTTCCGAATGAGTGTGATCGTAGGGTAGGTCAAGTATTGTAACAAAACTATTATTTTATCTTTCTCAGGAGATTCACTATGATATTGATTCATGAAAACACCTTTCATATATAGGTGGACGATTCAAAAGTTTCTGCGAGGCCCTACATGAACCTCACGTTGTGAACCTAACGATGGAGATCGTAAGATACATTGTCATATATCATCCTCCCACTCAATATTTTAATAAGTTTTGAGATTTTTAAAAATCGAAAAACAATATTTTGGTCTAAACAAAAAAAAAAATTTAAGTTAATTTCAACCTAATTCATTTAAACTCTAAAGTGGGTTCGGTTAATTTTAATGTGAATTACTGAGTGTAACCTAATTAAAACTATTAACATGATGGACTTTCTTAATAAATTTGAATAAAACATTGACCAATTCAACTCCAAGGTAGGTCCCCAGGTTGAAGTGTTCCCTTCACCTTAGACAAAGTTTCCTTATGGGAAATTTTTACTCAATTTCAATTAATTTTTAATTAACACTTGATTAAAATAAATAATTAACCTATGTGATTTAAGGCATAATTTATTTAAACAAATAAAATTCACATTAATAAACAATTTTAGTTTTTATTAGTTTTTCAACTATTTAAAACTAATGACTAAAATTCTAATTTATAATTTAGTCACTTGTTGATGCTTAAATCCGACTCGACAATAAATTTGTTTAGTTGGAACAGAAGTAAGTGTGCACCTGCAAAACAAAACAAATGCTCAGCAATGTGGTGCTAAGTTACAGACACTCCGACGCTCAAGTTAGCTCGGGTTTCAGAGAAGACTTAGCACAAACGAAAATAGTTGGAATTACTTACCTTCAGCATGCCCTTCACCTCTCATTTATAGGGATGCTGGTTGGCGGTAGAGCTTGTAACTGCTACTCTTGTGTAACCAGTAAATTGATGATCGTGCAATTCAGTTATCGATGTTGCGGTGCGTTATAGATTCGACCACTGTTACAATTACGGGCATTTCGATCATTCGAATTACATGGTCGACTGAGTTGACCACATTTGGCCTTCTGATCGGGTGTTAAGTAGACCATACTGGGTTGGTCGGTTGTCAAGCTGCCCACTCCACCTAGAGTGGGCTTAGCCTTGGTCACCCACTCCATTTGATGTGGTTCGCTGACCACTCCATTTGGAGTGTGGTCTTGGCCTTGGCCAACTAGTCTCTCGTGGAGGGTTGATTCAGCCGCTTGTTTCTTCGGAGGTCGGCTTGACTGATTCCCTCTACTTGATGAGCTGCTGAGCTCTATTTTCTAGGTTGAGCTTAAACTGGGCCTAGCTGTTTCAAAGTTATCCGAGCCAACCTACTTGAGCCGAGCTTCTCTTGGTTCAAAGAGATTGGTTCTAAGCTCAACCTTTGTGAACCAAATCTTCTTTAACCTATATCTCATTTTTTCTGCCCATAACAGTAGCCCCCCCTCCCATGTGTGATTCACTGTGTTCTTGGGCTACCACGAGTTTGGTTCATTTTCTCGTACTTCATTCGGGAGTAGAAACTTAACAAAGAAAAAAATATTGGTTTGTGCATGAGAGACCTTACTCTCATGTGGGGGCTCGCCATGGTCTCTATTCCTATTTCGATTACATGTTTGACCATGAATGGGCCCCTAAACTCGTAGTCAAAGGGTTCACTTCCACAAGGGGTGGTCAATTTGGTCTGACCTTTAGTCGATTTTCACTGGGCCAAGCTCTCTAGCCGAGCCCTTTTAGCCTAAGATTCTTGGCCCGACTCAGCTTAACTTCGCCTCTTTGATATGTCCAAGCTTACCACTTGACTTTTCTCTTCAGAAAACTCAATGCTTATGCTGCACTATTAGCTCCAATTCATGTTTGAAAATACGTTTGGGTATAGTGCTCGAGACAAAAGACTTATTTTTTACTTGTTTAAAATTTGCGTATTACATGAAAAAAAAATTCGGCTACTAAAGTTTGTGTCCAGAGGTGTTGAACCATTTAAGAATAGCTTAGCCTTCCCTCTACTCACACCGGCCTGATCATCTCTCCTGTTGTCAAAACACTTGTTGCTTAAGTTGCTTTCCATGATTCTCCTCCAACTAAGCTACCAAAGATTTACCTAATCTCTCGTGGAGGAGGAGATCTATTATTGTTATCTGGGCTCTTTCCGTGATCGCTACTCTCTTCTATGTATTCTTTCAGCTATCCTCGCTGAATCAACGCCTTAATGTCTTCTTTCAAGTCAAAACAGTCAGAGGTTGCATGGCCGTGATCTCTGTGGAAAAGATAATATTTATCTTTATTTCACCGATTTGACCCAACCCTCATCCTTGCCGACCAATTCAATAAATCTTTATCTCGAACTTCCATAAAGATCCATTCAACTGGGACAACGGTGGGTGTAAATCAGTTGAATCTGCATGGGGGAAGACCTTGTTGAACAGAACGCTCTGGTCGATCCTCAATCTTTCGCTTTTTCAAATCAGACTAACCACCTTCATCTTTGCTCTTCCCTTTCAAATGGTTAAATCGATCGTTCTTATCATCAAGCACTCGCCTTGAATGTAGTAGCTCAACGGTAGTCATGTACTTTTGTGCCCCAGTGACGAGCTCGATGTAAGTGATCAAAGCGCTTTTCCTCAACAACCATAAGAAGTTTTCATCTTTCAATCTAGACACAATAGTTGTAAGCACTGCTCCATCAGTGTAGCCTTCGATCTGAAGTGCCTCGCTATTGAATAGTGACATTTACTCTCGGAGAGTTTCGGTCCGCCTCTATTTAATCGCGAGTAGGTGCATTGGTGGCTTTTTTTGATCATGTTCACTTAAGAACTGGGTGAGGAATTCTCATGCTGGCTTTCAAAAAGACAATATTGACCTTCATTTTAACTTATAGAACCATTTCTGAGCTGGTCTTGTCAAAGAAAAAGTAAACAATCGACATTTAATTGTATTTCGAACTCTATAGAGCTCCATCCCCGACCAAAATGCATAGAGATGTTCTATCGGGTTCTTCGATCCATCGTATGGCTCCATCGTTGGTAGTTTGAACTTACGAGGAACTGCTTCATGGATAATCTCATCAATAAAATGAGCATCTACTACTCCCGTAACAGCTTCAGATCCATCCTGGTAGTGCCCTACACCTTTTTCATGTTGCTAAGCTGATTTTGGATCTATCACATCTCTTGCACCCATGGTTTGCTCTCTACTTCTGGCTCTTCAAACTCGTGATCCTTCTACTTTTGATTTAGTAACTCATGGAGGTCCGTGCAGAGGTCACTTTTCTTGGCTCGATTTTCCTCTCGTACCATCAGATGTGTTTGGTGGGAGCAACCTCTATTTTGTTGTCTATTGATCTCACTATTCCGAACAGTCTGCTAATGTGATTGATGGGCATCTGAGCCTGAAAGTCGATATCTTAGATCTGAACAGGCTGGTTTCTTGTCATTTCCTCTGACACGCAATTCCTCCATAGGTTTAGGATTTAGACTCCTAAATTCAATCTTATCACTATCTACGAGCCTTTTTCCTTGGCCAGGTCTCGAACAAGTGAGGGGCGATGATCCTCAACCTCTGGTAGGTTTTTCTTCTGCTCTGCTCGTCGATCCAATTTCTCAATGAGTCGAGTGATATTGTGATCCATACTATGCATCCTTTCTTCGAGAGCAGCAATTCAATCATTGAGATTCACTAGTTAGTCAGCCGGTTCTCGTACTGCAACACGCCTAGGGTGTCACTTTCGATCTGATTCATCTCCATCAAACATACAACTTTTGTGGTCTCCAATCCCTCTGCTCATGTTTCAGGTGTGTAACAGCTTCTAGATGCACATATATCACGTAGAGCACTAACTCATCCCCATAGACGGTGCCAACTGTTGATGCCTAAATGTGGCTCAACGGTAAATTTGTTTTACTGGGACGAGAGGAAGTGTGCAGTAGCGAAACAGAACAATTGCGCACAGGTGTGGTGCTAAGCCACTGACACTCCGACGCTCAAATTAGTTAGATTTTCAAAGAAGACTTAGCACCAAAGAGAATTGTTGGAATTGCTTACCTTCTGCATGCCCTACACTTCTCATTTATAGGGATGCTGGTTGGCGGTAGAGCTTGTAACTGCTACCCTTGTGTAACCACTGAATTGATGATCATACAATTCAGTTATAGACGTTACGATGCCTTATAGATTCGACCACTGTTACGATTACAGGTGTTTTGATCATTCGTATTACGTGGTCGGCTGAGTCGACCACATTTGGCCTTCTGGTCGGCTGAGCGGAACATATTTGGCTAGTCGGCTGCTAAGCCGACCATACTGGAGTGGCCTTGGCCTTGGCCGCCCATTCCATTTGGAGTAGGCTTAGCCGACCACTACATGTGGATTGGTTTTGGCCGACCATTCCATTTGGAGTGTGGTCTTGGCCTTGACCAACCACTTTCCATGGAGGGTGGTCGAGTTGGCCGACCTGTCTCTCTTGGATGGTCAGTTCAGCCACTTCTTTCTTGGGAGGTCGGCTTGACTGATTCCCTCTGCTTGGTGGGTGCTTGAGCTCCCTTTCCTAGGTTGAGGTTAAATTGGGCTTGGCCTTTCAAAATTTATTCGAGCCAGCCTACTTGGGTCGAGCTTTTCTTTGTTCAAAGAGATTAGTCTTGGGCTCAACCGTTGTAGACTAAGTTTCCCTTAACCTATATCTCATTTTTTCTACCCATAACTCTATTGATTCATTTTAGAACTATTCTAAAAATTTATTAACTAAATTATTAACTTAATCAAATTAGGGACATTTAAAGCATTTCATAAAATAATATTTATTTTAAAAATGCATAAAGGCATAACCTATGGTGAGATTTTTTTAAAAAAAAAACTATATGACATATAATCTGCTGTATAAACAAACATGCATCTATGCAAATAATTAACACTTACACTTCACATGCACAACTAATTATTAAAACTATATCAAACATATAATTAAGAATAATTATAGCAATTTTGACCAACATATTTTGACATATACTAAAAATTTGAATATAAAAATTAAAGTTACAAAATTAAAATTACTAAGCCTTTAATTTATCTCTCCAAGCCCACAAAATTCAAGGTTTGGCTTTCTTTTCACGCACATATAGTCGTTGTGTAGGACATTGAGTCTTGAGAATATGACATAGCTTACAAGGCTTTACACAAGCCAAGGTCATAGAGGCATGAGATGGGCAATATGCGAGGTGAAGCAAAGCAGCAAAGACTATCAACAATCAATGCATACAACATGTTGATGAGAGGTTAACATAGGCGCTAAAAGTTGATGTGAGGTTAGGATGTGTGTGGCTTTGCGCAAGCACATGGGCAGAGGGGCATGCTGGGTAGGCGCAACCCCACACTGGACACACGGACGTGTGTAGGGAGGCACCCGTGCGCATGGGAAGGACAAAGATGGGGAACCAATGAGAAGGCAGTGCATGTGTGCGTTAGCACCCACGACAGGCACATGAGGCGTGCTTGGCAGTGTAGGCGCTAGGGATGACAACGGGGTGGGGCGGGGCCGAGGATGCATCACCCATTGATAACTCTCCAAAAGATGTTATTATGCTTATAAGATTAAGTCTTTGGTGATTATTTATAGTATAATAGCATGAGAAAAGCATGTAAAGCGTTGAGTTTATTATATTTCTGCAACTTACCTTTTTGCATCGCTTAAGAGTTGATGGATGAAAACACTGCTGAATTAGGGATTATATTTATGGCAGTTTGCAGGAATTAGTAGCAGTTTAGGAAGTGACGCAACCCAGTAGAATCCTCCCCTACAAAATGTTGTAGCATTTCAACGAGCAGAATATTCCTCCAAAATCTACCAGTGTACTGATTCCAAGTTGATGGGACGCGTGTAACAACATAGAAAGGCGCGAATTATCTCATTACTACATGTGCGATTCTAGGAGGGTACCATGGGTCATTTTACTCTAATATTTAAGGCAAAGAAGGACAAAATTCTAGGACAAGCTACCAGAAAAGAAGGAACCAAGCTAAGGAAGGAAAGGATTTTGTCGACAGAAGAATCTAAACCTCTCGAGGAGAACCCAGCTGCTTGTTGTCTTCAACGCCCCAAGGCCTTCTATTCTACTACTTCTTATAGTTTGAATATTGTTCTAGTTATTTTATTTTAGAAGAATCTTGTGAACTTGCATTTATTTCCTCATTTATTCAAGCATTTAATTCAGTTTCATCATAGTTTATTTTGTCATTATGTGTTGTAACTAAGATCCATTCAGGTAGTTGATGATAGTCATGTGTTGCTAATGCTTTGCTGCTACTTATTTTGGTGAATGAAATGAACTTTTTTGTTCTTTTTGCTATACTTTATTGTTTGTCGTGAGCTTCCTAGTGGGCTGCCGGAAGTTGAAGCTAGCTAGTTTTGTTGCTGAAAGGTAAAAGACTAGTCGAAATCAAGTAAAAGATATAATGGAGATGGAGCATTCTATTTCGTAGAGGTGTTGGACATAGTGTAGAAGTTATAAAACTAAAAGGGCGAATTGTTAAGGAGTATTGAGTATGAGTTTAGACATAAATATGACTCGTTTATTAATATATGCTGCTCGATGGAGTGGGGGTACAGAGAATTCCAGATAGAAAAAGCTGTAGCATGGTATCGCTTTGCATGATAGATTGTCATTAGCTACCCTTATTTTATTATTGTTTGTTATAATATTTGTTAATCGTGTTTCTAGAGTCTACGACTCTGAAACCAATTGAATTATCCCTTCTCTTGCTTTCACTTATATCAACACTTCATGGTTGTTTAGCCTTTCATATGAATGAATTGTATTAAGCGTGAAAACTTCGTATAAGTTAACTAATTCCAAATGGTTTGATATCCTGAACTACTCCAGTATTACTTGTATGAATGCTTATACTTGAACATGATTTGTCTTCATTTCTAGTATTATTCCACATATTTGAAGCATCATTTCATCACTACTACGAAGACAACACTCATACCAAACCTGCAAAAAATTTTAAGCCCCATCCCCACGTCTGCCTCAAAATTTTGAAGTGGGGACTGGGCGAGCTTCCCCATCGCAGATGGGTTCTCCGCGAGCATTTTTCGTCAATTTTTTTCTCGTTTTCGCACATGCTTAAGTTATAATTGTTTATATTAAAGAAAAAAAAAATCAAAATTTAACCATAAATATCTCAAGTTATAACAATTTATAATCTAAACTTTCAATTTCTTTAAAGTGTACCTCAAACTTAGATAATTGTGGCAATCTTAAACTTAAATTTGGAAATTTTTTGAAATTTTTACCCTCAAATAGATTTTCATTTGGAAGATCATGAAGAAATGTATTCTTATATGCATTCAATGAATTATAGAGCATATTTTAAAGAAAAATGACAGTAGAGCTAAACTTTTGTTGAGTTTTTTTAGTTTTGGCAGTGTTATTCATTGGTTAATTTGTGGATTAATCAAATTAAATTGTGTACAAATCTTGATTTTATTGAAATTAGTGAGTTTGTGAAGATTAAATTTTTTTTTTTTTGTTTAAAGTAGTGAGTTAATTAATAGAAACTGAATAGATATTAGAATTGCAACATAAGTCTAAGGTCCAATTTAATGAAATTGAAAGTTTTTGGTGAAAATTAATAAACTTGACAAGTTTAGTAGTAAAATTTGATTTATTTTTCTTTATACAATTATATAAAAATTAATATTATAGATAAATATATATATATAATTAATATTATACTTAATAAATTAATTAAAAAGTTATATATAAAAAAACTAGCGGGGCGGGGATACCTCTCATCATCCCAGCCTTGTCCCCGACCGAAGCCTTAGTTGAAATTTATTATTTGACCCCGATTCCATGACCCATTTGGGATTGGGGCAGTCCCTGCGAAGATTTTTACCATCCCTAACAGGTGCGTGAGCCTGCTTACAGATTTGGTGGAAAACCTGGCAAATTGGCAGAAACACTGAGTTGGGCACAAATGAAGCTGGAATAAAGGTTTTCAATCATGAAAAGAAAAGGAAAACATGGAGAACCAAAGAGAATCAATTTGAGGCAATAAATATTGAAATGTTTGGAGTTAGCAAGCAT
This sequence comes from Telfairia occidentalis, assembly GCA_026257165.2. Taxonomy (NCBI): domain Eukaryota; kingdom Viridiplantae; phylum Streptophyta; class Magnoliopsida; order Cucurbitales; family Cucurbitaceae; genus Telfairia; species Telfairia occidentalis. The sequence goes on from JAOANK020187654.1 coordinate 12,736, forward strand.
TTTGTGAGGCGCCAAAGGGTAAAAAGATGTTATTCTATCAAAGGCGCACATGCACGACACATGGCAGAGTGAGGGACACTTGTATCTTGTCACTCTCAAAGAAGGTGGAAAGTTGAAACTAAATTCCTAGATAGTGGGTGGTTTCTCCTTAACCATCCCTAACTTCCAATAACTCTATTAGTGGGTGATTTTGTAACCACCTCCCTCCCAACTCCCAAGTGGTTAGGAAGTAGTGTGTGAGTGGGTTGGTAATTCCAAAACCATCCACAACCTTCCATTCATGCCCTTTTCTATAAATAGGGCAAGCCTATAAATTGTGAATGAGGCCTTGAAGCATTTGAAGTCGTGAACATTTTGGCATATTCTTGTAATAGATTTGTGAATGAGAAAAAGTTTTGGCAATTGTGCTCTTCAATTCGTTCTTTATTCTGCAAAGTGAGAGGGAACTGAGTGAGGCTGTAGTAGGAACAAAGTGTTCTTAGGTTGCACAGGGCGATGAAAACAATTACACTAATTCGACCCTATGACAATCCGCCACATGGAGATTAAAAAGAACCATTGACCGATTAGCAATGGCCATTGCTAACAAACTTCTTGTTGGAATTAAACCTTCACAAGGAGTCTACATTCGATTGAACATCCCCACCAGCGAATAAAAATAAACCAATCATAAGACTCCATTAGTGCCTTAATTTGCATCTTTACCTGAATTTAACATCATTGGCGCAATCTTGAAGCCACTGCATGGAGTCCATTGCTGACAACATCTTTTCCGATTGTTCAAAGTTTTTAGTGCGGGTCTAAATTTTCCTACTTAATTTATTAAAAAAAAAATGACAAAAAACTCAAGCCACCTTCAATTTCATTGTTTTTTATTTTTATTTTTAATAAAAGTAGGCACCCACGGTTGGCTGTTCCAATCTCACGTTGCAACAACATCACCTGATATTTCACTTCACTATTGAGCAGCCTCTGAAGACGTCGAACAATTTAGTAAAAAAAAAAAAACCGACTGTCCATGCTATAAAACTAGCCACAGTATTTCTCGTAAGAACAATGGAAATTTACAGAAAATCCTAACCCTTTTGGGATTCACAATTGATCTGAATTCAAATGTCAAAATAAGCTTAAACAGTCAAATTGCAAACTCAACATACATCACATACATTTAAGAAAATTATTTTCATAAAGAAAAAATTCCCACCAACATCTAAACAAAAAGGCAAGAGACTACTTTGTTTTTGGTTTCATCCCAAAAAGTCTCATACGAGATGATGTTGTCCCTTACTTATATATCCATGATATTTTCCTTGTCTAGCTAATATGAGATTTTGGTTGCATTTCCAACAATCTTCCCATCTAACAAAGGACCACCAAGCCTCCTCTCACATACTCATCCATCCATCGACTCCTATCCTAGCCAACTTCTTTTCTTCAGAGCACACCGAAAGATTCATATAGCTCTTGTAGGGCAATTATCCATATCTAATTCGGAACTCTACGAGCACATTGATCACATATGCGAAACTCTATGACAAACTTTTAATTAAAAGAACTTACATTTGAGATGTCACACATGCGATAGATTGTTGGTGGGACTCCACATGATCTTCCGAGCTATTCTTGATTTGCTAGAAACCAGTGTGTGGGCAGCTTTGGAAAAACTCAGAATAAAGCTAATTTTCTTCATTAGTGGCTCTTGGGAGGAGAGGAAGGCAATGACTTAATTACTTAGGGTTTGACCATAAGTTTCCTTATATAAGACCAAAACCATAAGGGCTTTTAAATTCTCTAATTTAATTATGAAAATTAAAACCTCATTTTAATTTCCAAAATTAATTGTTCAGCTTCTATCTTATGGGTTTGGGTTCATGGACTCTTCAATGGGTCCTAACACAAAGTCATGCCTCATTGAACTTCCAAAACTCAATAGGCTTCTTTCTTATGTAATTGGGCTTAAAGCTGGTCTGGCTATCCAAAGTCCAATTGGCCCAATTTCTAATTAATTAATAAAAAAAACTAATTTATTCTTAATAGCAAAATTAAATTATCCAAATTTGTAATTAATAATAAGTCTAATTTATTATTAATATTAAAATTATAAGTTAATTAAAAAATTAAATAATCTCTATTATTTAATTTTTCTCCCAATCAAGTTTTCGTTGTAAAGGTAACTAGCTAGCAAGGGGACCTTATGGACCTACAATTTAAGCTCTAATGGTTAAGATCAGTTAGTTAAACTTTTCAATTAACCAACCTCACCATTAACCCAAGGTAATGCCATTATAGACATGAGGTTGCACTTTTACACTGTCGATGAGTTATGTCCACGAATAGAACCATAAAGGCTTATCTGATCCTTTTCAAAGTGATTCATAGCTACAGTTGGACGAAATTATGATTTTTCTCCTGATGCAACCTCTTACTCCTTAAGTTCCACTGGTTCACTAATGGATAGCCTTCGACGAATCTCATGATGGGAAAATTCGTCTTGGGGTATTAAGAAGGCGGATACCCTATTATCCAAGCCTTGAACCAGTACATTAAGAGAATCACTTGTATACGCACTCAATATGAATAAATGTATACTTTGCACTTTCTACGATTGAGTGGTTCTGAATTCCATCTTGTGTAGGAATGTTTCTAACTCTCCAATTGAATCTGTTCTCAAGACACTAGGTGTATTGACCGAATATATAAGTCACTTTCACCACGCTCCTCAAAGAACACACCTGCATAGGCTAGAGTTCATAACACACTTAGGTTCAAATCAAATGACCTATGGTCATCCTAACAATGTGTTATCATTTTCTTTTAATGATCTTACAAGAAATGTGCAGAACACATCGTGGTCCAGTCTTATGCAATCCTATTGCATACAATATCTCCATTCATATGTCACCACATGAATGATTTGGATAAGACCATTTGTTATATTTACGAAGTAGGCTGAATCAACATTGTACAAGAATAAGGTTCTCAACCCTATCCATATATTGTAGACTATTTAAGCTACTACTCTTAAACTTCATCCTCTCGTATGTTTGATATATACCAAGTTTAAAATACATCTGAATTCTAAGGAGCGACTAGATATTGAATGTCGCTAAATTTGACAAGATGCACAAATAATATTTAAGTCTATCTTAATTACATTATTATAGTTTACATGATGTCACGAGCTTAGGGCATAAATCCCAACAATCTTCTACTTGCACTAAAGCAAGTGAGATATGTACCTAGGGCATCTCATTGAAAGGTGTATCAACATACATGTGCAGCGGAATAGGATACAAAACCCTCTAATTAGCTCAATTGATTATGGAAATTGATCCCTTGATTGGTGAATTTGGGTGTAGAAGGAGTGATATTTGGCTTAGAGTTCAACACACGAACAACCAAATTTGGGAGGTAAAATGAACTCCTTCATCAGGTTGAATGTTTTCAGTGATCGGCGTAAACTGAAACAGTGACTATTTCGTGGTCTAGTCTTATGCAATCTCATAGCATAGAACGCCCCCACTCGCATGTCTCCACATGAACGATTCAGGATCGCATCGTTTGCATCATATACAAAGCAGGCCGCGTTCTATAGTGTCCCCAGGAAAAGGTACCCAGCCTAATTCACATACTACGGACCATTTTGGCTATTTACTTAAACTTTATCCACTTTTATGTCTCCACATAAAGTCTAAGTGTTCATATAACAGTCACGAGTTCTTAGTTTATTGGATTTATAGAGTTATAAAGGATTCAATAACAACTTTACTGAATAGCGTCAATAACAACTTTATTGACAATAGAATATGTAACGCCCCTTAATTTTTATAATTCTTTTTATGTTATGATTTATTGAATTATGTAATTAAGGGACGTTAAAGTTT
>JAOANK020188171.1:0-16590 GCA_026257165.2 Telfairia occidentalis
TATTCTTTCATATTTATTTATCAATCTTGTTTGTAGAATTAATTAGAGTTCTTATTAATTGCTTTCAAAAAGTATATGAATTTATTAAATTGGGCCCATTTAGGAAAAAGTTTATATAATATTTAATTAACCCTATTCACCCCCTCTCTAGGGTTGCCATACCGATCCAACAGATAGTAGAGAGGTTGTTTCCTAAAGTGCTGATCCAGGTCTTGAACAAGGGGCCCCACCCTCTCATTGGCTCAAGAGGGAGTTCCGTTTAGTGGTTAGACCGCAATTTTTCATTAGAGGGTCAGTGGTACTTAAAGAACAAGAGGTAACTCAGGGGTAAAATGGTAATTGACCCTGTTGAGATTACGAACAACCTTTGAAGGGTCGACTTACTGATCATGGTTATATTAAATGGACACAAATATATCTATAGTGACGAGAGTGCAGCACGGGCTTTAGTGGAATGACCTGTTAGTTAACGAATGTTGGTTAGCTAGGTCAAAGAGTTTGACTGGTTAATCTCGCATCGTTGGTGCTCATGATCTATAGATTCATTAGGTCCCTCGACTAGCTCATATCGAATAACACCTTAGAACAGTGTGATGAATGAATTTGAAATGTTCAAATTCGGTTTAGGGAGAACGCGTTAAATATATACGATATATTTAACCTATTGACATTTGATTACGAATTAAACGATCAATGAGAGTTGAAAATAACATTAAAATGAGATTTAAATGTTGGATATATGAATAGAGATCCATATTCGGAAAAATAGTTTTTTCAAAAATCGGGATTGGTGGCGAAATAATATTATTTTAATATTTGATATTAAAATAATTAAAAATTAAATTAGAAAAGGTTTTAATTTAAATTATTAATTTTTGTTTTAATTTATGAAATAAAAATAAAAAATAGAAGGAAGAGAAAAAAAGAAAAGAAAAAGGAAAATGGAATTTGGTGAAATTTCATTTCCTTCACCCTATTTTCTTCATCACTTGCCATATCCAAAATTCCTTGCTACCTCACCATGATTGAGTGTCAATAAAAGGTGAGGTAGTTGTGCATCAAATCCTCTATAAATGAGGATCATTTTCGTGCAATGAAGGAATGATAATCAACATCAATTTAGCTCCCATATGTTGGTGCTCATGTGTTGAACATTAACCAACTCTCACCCAAATTCCTCCCAAATTCACCATTCAGAGGATCCCACCATCCTGTTCCAAGGCAGGAGAATAGCTGAGAAGACTCTAGTGGTGGTCCAGAACATGTTCGTGATCCAATTCGCCAAAGAACAAAGGAGAATTTGAGCTACAAAGGTATGTGTTCTCAAACTCTTCTTTTTCCAAGTTTAAAGCATGTGCTTATCCTCTTAATTAAGCTTATTTGAGTGCATGTTGATCCTATTCCGCTGCATATGTATGTTGATACATCCTTCACCATGAATACCTCCATCGTTTGTTCTATTAGGTCCGAAAAACTTGCCATGATGCAACCCTGGAAATTTGCTGGGGCATTACATAGACCGAATGGAATTCTTCTGAAAGCAAACGTTCCATATGGATACATGAATGTCGTTTTCTATTGGTCTTTTGGAGCAATCACAATCTGATTATATCCCGAATAACGCTCCAAAAAGCAATACTATTGTCGCCCTGCTAGACGATCTAACATTCGGTCAATAAAAGGGAGTGAGAAAGGATTTTTCTGGGTTACCTTGTTGAGCTTTTGATAATCCACACAAACTCTCCATCTAGATACTGTCCTTGTTCAAATGATTTCATCTTTTTCATTGGTGATGACTGTGATTCCCCATTTCTTTGGCATGCCTTGCACTGGACTAACCTAAATACTGTCAGCTATTGAGTATATAATCCCTGTGTCCAGCCATTTGATTATTTCCTTCTTTACCACTTCTTTCATTATGGGGTTAAGGCGCCGCTGTGCGTCCACAAATTTTTCCATATCATCTTCAAGACGTATTTTTTGCATACATATTGCAGGCCTGATTCCTAGGATGTCAGCTAAAGTCCATCCAACTTGTCGTTGGTGCTTTCTAAGTACCTACAATAAGGACAATTCATATTCAGTACACAATTTTGATGAATGATGACAAGAAGCTTGTTATCATCATCTAGATAAGCTTTAAGAGCAGAAGGTAAAGGTTTCTTCTCCACTGTCTGAGTCTCATCGAATGATGATTTCATTGGTCGACCCTTCCTCTTAGATAAATCTAAAGCCTTTGTCCATCGACTGCTAATTTGCTCTTCACTTGATGATCCCACAAAGATGCCGCATAACTGCTCCATGTTAGTAGCTTTTTTTATCTTCATTCCCACTTTCTACTTCATCTTGAATCAGACTTATATTTGGAAGATCTTTTTTCTCTTGCAGTATCAAACACTCTTCAAAGTCATCTCGGTACTTGAGGGCTTTAAACACATTGAAATTGACCTTTTGATCGTTAACCTACATTGTTAAAATCCCCTTTTGCACATCAATGAGTGTTCTTCCAGTTGCCAGAAATGGTCTTCCTAAAATAATAGGAACTTCTTGATCCACTTCGTAGTCCAAAATTATGAAATTAGGTAGAAACATAAAACTGTCTACTTCAACCAAATCATCTTCAATCTTTCCTTCTGAAAACACCATGGAGCAGTCAGCAAGTTGTAGTGTAACTGTTGTAGGTCTAGTCTCGCCTATTCCCAACTTGTTAAAGACAGATAAGGGCATTAGATTAATGCTTGCTCCTACATCACACAATGTTTTACCCACATAATGATCTTCAATAGAGCATGAAATTGTAAAACTTTCAAGATCTTTCATTTTCTTTGGTATTTCACTTGACAGAATAGCACTGCATTCATCTGTTAATGCGAACGTTTCAAACGCTCCTAGCCTTGTTTTATTCGTTAAACTATCTTTCAAGAACTTGACATAACTAAGCATCTATTCTAAGGCTTCTACCAACGGAATATTGATATGCACTTGCTTAAGCACGTCCAAGAATTTTCTGAATTGTGTCTCATCATTTTTCTTCCTTAACCTTTGTGGAAAGGGTGGTGATGGAAGAACTTTAGATAATTCTTCTGCTTCGATTTGTTTCCTTCCTATAGCATTCACAACTCCTTCTTCTTCTGGGTTTTCAATCTCTTCTTTCTGTCTTTTTGTTATTTTTTACTTCTAGGATAACCTCGTGCTCTTCTTCCTTGAGGACCTCCTTCACCTTTTCTTGCGATAACTCTTTTCCACTTCTCAGGGTAATTGCTTTGCACTGCTCATCCATTATTCTTAGGTACTTCTGTAGTGCTAGGAAGTGTGCCGACAGGTCTATTGCGAATCTCTGTTTCTAACTGTCCAACTTGTACTTCAAGATTCTTCAATATTGCTGCTTGACTTTGCATTAGAGAATCATTCCTCATTATATATTCTTTCATAAAACTCTCCATGTTACTTGATTATTGGTTTTGTTGTATCGGTTGAACTCTATTTGTTGTTGAGTTTTACTAAACTGTTGGACCCATAAACCCTAGAGGAAATTGCGATTGTAATGCTGGCGCATTACTACTACTAGCTTGTTGACCACCCCAAGAGAAATTTGGGTGTTGTCTCCATCGTAGATTATATGTGTTAGAATAAGGATTGTTACGTCCTTGATTGTTGTATGCAACGTAATACACAGATGCTGGATTTGATGGGCAATCTTCAGAAAGGTGTGCTTCTCCATAAAAAACAAAGCTAACCTCTGCAGCTCCTTGGATTGCCTTGACCGGTTGAGTCGCAGTTATATTCATGGCTTTTAACATGTTAGCCATAGACGCCACTTGCGCACTCAATGCTATGATAGCATCCATTTCAATCTTTCCTCTTATACCTTTCCTTTGACCATCTTCTCGTTCCTTTGTCCACTGTGAATTGTTACTGGATATCCTTTCAAGTATATTTAATGCTTCATTGTAAGTTTTTTGCAAAAGGGCTCCATTGGCTGATGCATCAAGGACAAAACGAGAGTTTGGTGTTAAAACATAATAAAAATGTTTGATTTGAACACAGTTGGGTAGATTGTGATGACGATAATTCTTTAACAGTGCCTTATACTGTTCCCAAGCTTCGTCCACTGATTCGTTTTCTAGATGGAGAAATGTGACTATGTCGCTATGGAGTAAGCACATTTTTAGTGGGAGGAAAATACTTCAACAAAAACTTCTCAGTAAGATCTGTCCAACTTGTGATAGAACCTAAAGTTAGGAAGTTTAACCAAACTTTTGCGCTATCCCTTAAAGAATAAGGAGATAGTGTGAATCTTAAGGTTACCTCTGTCACTTCTCGAATCCTAAAGGAATTACATAACGTGAGAAATGACTGTAAATGTGAATGAGGGTTGTTCGACTTCATTTCTCCAAACTGTCCATTAGTTTGTAGCATTTGAAACATGACAGGCTTGAGTTCAAATGTTGAAGCACCATTCAACCTTGTTACTATGACTAAATTGAAATCATTAAACAATGGGGTTGCATACTCTTTGATGGCTCTGTCTCGATCGTCTACTAATAACGTTGGATTATGTTGATCCATCTGCGATTGAACTATTCTTTGACCATTTTCTATAGCTTGTAAAGGATTTCTCTGCATGTTCATCGGTGCGTCCAAAATCAAAGCATCTGGATTATCCATTAAATCTTGAGTTGTGGCAAACCCTGGCGCTTGCCTATTTTCTCTTTTGTGCTGATGTAGAGTTCTATCTATCTCTGAATCAAACACAAATGCTGCACCGTCCTCGTTTATACACTGAAAAACTTCTGCACAGGAAACAAGATATTGATGAAACTAGTGAAAGACAGAGAGTTTATTAACATTGAAAATACTTCTAAATTGATCACTAAGTCCCTTGCAACGGTGCCAAATTTTTTTTGTCTTCTGATAATGACAAAATTATGCTTTAGATATGCGGGTTAATTCTAGAAATGAAGACAAATCATGCTCAAGTATAAACAATCATACAAGTAATACTAGAGTATTCCAGGATATCGAACCTCAGGGACTTAGTTAACCTTGACCATGTTTTTACACTTAATTCAATTCATTCTTACAAGAGATTTAACAAACAATACAACGTTGACATAAGAAAAGAAAGGATAAGAAAATTAGTTTCAGGGTTGTGGTCGACAGGAGTGCGATAATCAAACGTTTTAATAAACAATAACAAAACTAGGATAGCTAATGACATTCTATCATGCGAAGTGATGCTATGCTGCAACCTTTTCGTGAAATAAAAGGGTTCTTTCCATAAACAAGAACTCTCTGTTGAGCAGCATGCACTAATAAACTAGTCAGGTTTATATCTAAACTCAGACTCCTTAAACACACAGTCCTTTTAGTTTTATAGCTTCTACACTTTGTCTAGTGCCATTGCGAGAATGGATTACTACACCCTTGCTATATCTTTTTACTCAATTTCGACTAGTCTTTTACCTGTCAGCAACAAAACTCGCTAGCATCAGCTATCGACGGCCAACTGGAAAGCTCACGACAAACGATAAGGAAGAGTAAGAAGAACAAAAGAATTCTTTTCATTTACCAAAATAAGTAGTACTAAAGCGTTAACACCGCATAATCGTCTTCAACTACTCAGATGGGTTTTAGTTACAACACATAATGACAAAGTATGCTAGAGTAAAACTTAAATAAATGCAGAAATAAATGCAGAAATAAATGAAGGTTCAAAAGAACCAGTAGAAATAAAACAACTACAACAATAATCAAACACTAAGAAGCAGCAAAATCGAAGGTGTTGAGGTGTAAAAGACAACAACAGCTAGATTCTCCTTGAGAGGTTTGGATTCTTCCATCGAGCGAATCTTTTCCTTTCCTTTTGTCGTTCCTTCTTTTTCGGCATCTTACCCTTGAAGTTTATGCTTCTATACCTTAAATATCAGTGTGAACTTACCCATAGTACCCTCCAAGAATCCCAAGTGTAGTACTGAGGCAATTCACACCTTTCTAGGACGTCACACGAGTCCCATTAAATTAGAGTCCATACACTCGTAGATTCTAGGGAATATTCATTTGCCGAAATGCTGCAACGTTTTGTAGGAGAAGATTCTACTAGTTCGCGTTGCTTCTTGGACTTCTTGCGAACTGCTACAGATATAATCCATAATTCATCAGTGTTTTCATCCATAAGCTATTAAACATTGTAAAAAGACATGTTACAAACGCATGCTGAATTTGATAGTTCTACATGCTTTTCACATACTATCATACTATAAACAACAACCACAGACTTAATCTTACAAGCATAATAACCCTCTTTGGAGAGTTATCAAGCTTTTAATCAGAAGAAAAGAGCTTTAAATAGAAAGAGTCGTCCCCAAAGAGAGGAGTTTGACTTTTAGCAGTATTTTTGACTTGGACTTATTCCCTAAGGATTTCTCTCGAGCCATCTTCAGACTTTATCAAATTTTCGTAGAGAAGAACTTAGAGAAGGAAGAAACTCTATTGAAGGCTAGAGTAGAAAAGACGATTCTTACCTTTTCTTCAGCGAAGCAATAGAATTCTCTAGTTTCTTTAGAGTTCTCATATTAGCAATGCATTTAATCCTTCTTTCCAATGTTAGCCACTCTCTGGCACCTATCATATATCTTGTTGAACTGATGAGCATCTTTGATGACCACATTGAAACACTTTAGCAGTAGTCTTTGTCCATCAAAATGGCCACCATATGGTGAGAGATGGGAATGCTAAAAGATGGACTGAACTTCATTTTCTGGCACACATCTCTTGAACGCCCCATCTACACACTGTTTAAAGATGAATGGTCCATCCCAATAGTAGAAACTTGTATCATGATAAAACTTTTTTAAGGCAGCTGTAGATAGTTTAGTGGCTAAATTCCACTTGCTAAATAATTAGCCAGGTTTGCAAACCATGGTGTTACACTAGTATAAGCTATGGATACAATAAATATCTGCTAATCAGGAAAACTATCCCTTAACTCACACTTCTCTTCAGGTCCTTCCTAACCTAGACAAGTGGTCAACTACAAAGTTCTCATATCCCTTTTTATCTACAATTTCCACATAAAACTCCTGAAGAAGAAGAATCCACCTAATTAATTTGGGCTTAGCATCTTTCTAGGTTAATAGATACTTTAAAGCTGCATGGTCAGTATACACAATTACATTGGTGCCAATTAAGTATGCTTGGAATTTTTCAAATGCAAAGATTACAACTAGTAATTCTTGCTTTGTGGTGGTGTAGTTAAGGTGGGCTTCATTCAATGTTTTGCTTGCATATTATACAGGATGCATAAGTTTTTCCTTCTTTTGCCACAACATAGCTCCTACAATAGAGTCACCTGCATTGCACATAAGTTCAAATGGCAAGTGCCAGTCAAGAGCTACTATGATTGTTGTTGTACTCAATGATGTCTGAAGTGTTTTGAAGGCATGCAAGCACTCTTTTTCTAAATTGCAATGGCCTATTGTCCTCAAGTAGGTTACACAAGGGCTTGAAAATTTTATAAAAGTTGTTGATGAAGCTTCTATAAAGCGTACATGGCCTAGAAAACTCCTTACCCCTTTCACTATTACAATAGGCTCTATCTTCTCAATAATTTCCACCTTAGCCCTATCTACCTAAAGGCCCTTTTTGAAAACCTTATGGCCAAAGACTATTCTTCTTTAACAATGAAATGACACTTTTTCGAGTTCAGCACCAAATTGGTTTTCTCACACCCATGCAACACCCTATCCAAATTACTCAACCATGAACTGAAGGTTTCCCAAATACAAGGAAATCATCCATGAAGACCTCAACAATGGACTCCACTAAATTTGACAACATTACCATCATACACCTCTGAAAAGTGGTAGAAGCATGACACAATTGAAATGGCATCCTCATAAAAGCAAAGGTGCCACAAGGACATGTGAATATGGTCTTTTCTTGTCTTGGGAGAGCTATAATTATTTGGTTATAATCAGAGTAACCGTCCAAGAAGCAGTAGAAGTCATGCCTTGCCAATCAATCCATTATCTGGTCAATAAAGGGTAGGGGAAGTGATCCTTCTTTGTGGCTTTGTTCAATCTCCTATAATCTATACAAACTCGCATACTGCCTTTCTTTAGTACACATTGTACTAGGTTTCCCAATTCCTATTAGCAATTGGATAGATTGTTCCAGCATCTGGCCGTTTAATTATTTCCTTTTTAACCCCCTCTTTAATTATAGGGATCAATCTTCTTTGCTGCTCCACTGATTTGAACTTTCCTTCCTCCAAATTGATTTTGTGCATGCAAAAGGAAGGATTAATTACCCTTATGTCAGCCAAGGTCCAACCAATGGCTCCTTTGTGTTGTTTAAGCAGAGTTATCAATGCTTGCTCATTCTCTGAATTTGATGCTGTTGAAATAAAGATTGGGAGAGTGTCAACTTTACCCAAATGGGCATATTTTAAGTGCTTAAGCAAAGACTTTAGTTCTGACATTAGAGCTCATTCAAAGATGATTTCATCAGCTTTGATTTTCTTTCACACAACTCAAGGCATTCAAATTTTTTGTTGTTGATCAACTGCATTTACACTAAATTTTCATTCCAGTGCTTCTCTTTCACATACCCCAAACTTTCTTTCAGGTTGATCGTTCTCTTGCTCAAATTTATCTTGAACTAAATCATAAAGTACAAGAATGGTTGAACATTCTTCTACCTCAATAGAATACTTCATAGCATTAAAAACACTAAAAGTTACCTACTGATCATGAACTCTCATCATGAGTTATCCCTTTTCTACATCAACCAATGCTATCCCTATAGCAAAGAATGGGCGCCGAAGAATAATAGGAACATCCTTATCTACTTCATAATCCAGAATGATGACATCAATGGGAAAAATGAACTTATTCACTTGTACAAAGATGTCCTATATTTTTCCTTCAAGGCAGGTGATGGATCTGTCAGCAAGATTTAATGTTATAGTTGTTGGCCTAGCTTCACCTATCCCTAGCTTTTTATAGATGGACAAAGCATCATATTGATGTTTTCCCATAAGTGACGTTAGCTCCTTTCCTCTAATAGACACAAGAATGATAAATGGTAAATGATCCTTTAGCTTAGGTAAAATCCTATTTTTCAAACTGGTATTGCATTCCTCAATTAAGGTCACTATTTCATATTTCCCTAACATCCTCTTCTTTGTTAGGATATCCTTTAGGAACTTTAAATAAGTAGTTATTGTCTCAACAACTTCTTCTAATGAGATATTAATATGGAGTTGTTTCAAGACATCCAAAAATGTTTAAATTGGTTCTCTTGTTCTTGCTTCTTCAATCTCTTGAGGAAGGGTGGAGGGGGTGGTTCAAAAGTTGGTGTTTGATTAGCTTGGCTATTCCCAATCACTTCTTTGGTTGCTCTCTTTCCACTTCTTAACTCAATAGCCTGCACTTGGTCTTACCCTATCTTTTTGCATTCTAAGTATTGGGGGGCCACTTGCCTTGAGGTCTATTCTTCAATTCAATAGCCAACTATCCCATCTATACTTCTTGATTTCCCAAGAAGGCTTGCTAACTCTAAATAATAGCATCATTCCTTGCCATGTTCTCCTTCATCAAGCTCTCAAAAAAAGTACTTGAAATAATCTAATTACAGGCTAGTTGTTGTTGTCTTTGCTGAGAAATGACTGAAATCTTGGCGGATGAGTGGCAGCATTCTGAGCTTGAGAAGTATAGCCAAGGTTGTAATTCAGTTTCTGCTACCGTAGAGCATTTTGACAACTGCTCCCTCGACCATTCTACCAAAAATTAGGATGCTGCCTCCAACCAGGTTTATTTGTTTGTGCATGAGGAAGGGTTCTTATTCCCACACAGTAGAGTGAAGTCTGGTTGGAGGGTAAATATTACATTAGATGGCTATCTCTATAGTATCCATTGAATACAACATTCAACTAATTCACTGTAGCAGTAGGAATTGGTGCACTAGCATTTCTCAAAGACACATTTTCTAATACCTGGGACATTTAGGCAATTTGAGCTTTCAAAGCATTTAAAGCATCCACCTCTTACATTCCTTTTGTTTTTCCCTATTTCACCTCTAGGATCTGACCAATGGTTGTGGTTTCATTAAGATGGTGTCTACAAATTCAATTTTCTCTTCTTGAACAATGTTCCATTAGCTGAGCCATCCACAACTAATTTAGATGCTTTGGTCAATCCATCGTAGAAAGCTTACATCTGAAAGCAGTGGGGAAATTCATGATGAGGGCATTTCCTTAAAAGTTCCTTGAACCTCTCCTAGGCCTCACTAAAAGACTCTTGTACATCCCGACGGAAGGTGATGATCTCTCCCCTAAGTTTTACATTTTTAGTGGGAAGAAAGTACTTGAGAAAAAAATTGCGTCAAGCTCATTCCAAGTAATTGATTATGGTGGTAAGTCCCTCTTAGTAAAGTAAGTGCTTGTCCAACCAAGGAGTATGAGAATAAAGTTAACTTTAGAGCTTCCTCTGATACTTCTAGTATCATAAACAAATCACACACCTCAAAGAAGAATTTGAGATGTTTATAAAGGTCTTCTGTTGGCAATTCATGAAATTGTTGCAATAAAAAACATCAAGGGCTTCAACTCAAAGTGTTATGCCTTTATCCCAAGTCTCACTATCACAGGATTCATCCCATTGTACCTTGGAGCAGCATAGTTCCTTATTGCTCTATCTCCATCATCTGCTATTTGCCAATTATTCTCAAGGTTGATAGCTTGATTCATAGGATGCTGAACAATAGGGTTCTACCATACAACTAGTTAATTTGGCAAGTCAGCCATCTTTACTATTTCTTCCTTATTTAATCTTTTTGAGTGTTTGTGTACTGATTAGTGCAAAAATGCTGCAACAATCTTTTTTTTTTTTTTTTTTTGCATGAAAACCACATAGCAACAATTAGACTTCTTCCAAAGTTCAACAAGCAATGGGAATTCATTGGTCAGTTTTCTTTTTGTGCATTAGGAAGAGGTTACCCCTAACTCCCTTATAGATTCAACAAATAAATCATGCTAATGTTGATGTTAAGACACTAGTTAGCTTTCTCTTTCTCAAGATTGAACTAACCAAGCGAAGTGTGAAGATGTCCAAACTTGAGGCTAAGATAAAAAAAAAAAATCATTAACCATTAGAAGCCAGTAGAAAAAGGGTTGTAAAAATATTTACAACATCCAACAACACATTTCAATAATCCTTATCTTAAGCTAGTTAGTTCATGCTTAAGGGGGGAATACAAAATAAAGTTGAAATAAATGCTGAAGCCATTTTAGAGAGCTAGAAACAACTTACAGAGTACTTAATATAGTAAACAAACGTAAACTACCAAGAAATGAGCAAAGAAGGAAAGAAAATGTATGGATGAAGAGGGAAGCGATGGCCTTTGAGTTAAAGCTTTCCAGATTTGGCTCCTCGAGATGAAAAGAGGGCTTTTAAAGAGGAACTCTCCATATTTTCATTTCATCAAATGTTTACCATAAAGTCTAACCTCCAAATTTACAAACGGGGGCTTTTAAATAGGCTCATGGTTGGCAACCTAAAGAAATAAACTAAATCCTAAAAGTAGCCTAACTTGAAAAATGTTTAGTTACAGATTATTTGGGAGTCTCTAACACACTTAGCTCCATTCTTGGGCCTAATAACTATTAAAAATAAATTACACATGAAATATAAACGAAGGTTACATGAGAAAAACATAGTAAATACTACTTTAGGTTTAAACCCTAAATATCTCATAAATTGAAGCTCTTGGATTAGGTGTCTCCATGTTGCATTGACGCTCATTTCTCTACTTATTCTCTTTCCTCATGAATCTTGATACTCAAAATGTTGAAGTCGAGCACTCCTTGTTTGGAAGGCTATGTTGCATGATGTACCATTTTTGTAGCACATCAAATTGTCCTTTGACCCTCTACAACACAAAACTGACAATTTCCTACATGACTTTAGGCACTGAGCCGGTTTGAAAGTCCTCCAACCAATCTCTATTGGGTCTCATATGGAAAAAATATCTTGAGTCTAAAATTCAGGTTTTGTCCTCACTAGGAACTCTAACCTAAAGGGCTTGGTTATACTCTTCACTAGGGTTGATCCCACTAGACTCCTCTTTCCCTTTGCCCTTCCTTTTGTTCTTCAGATCATGACAAAATCTCCTATGTGGCCCTCTTTCAGATAGTGGTAACACTTCTTATTCTTTGCTCTCTTAGACTTAGACCTACTTTTACTACTACTATTGGATTTTTTTACTTCTATTCTCACATCTACCCCCAACATACAAGGATTCTGTCATTTTAATTGCAATGATCACAACAGCAGCATTCAAGTCATCTCTACCATATTTCACATCACTATAAGCATCAAGTAGAGAATTATAAAGAATAATCGTTTGATTCTCATCATAAAAAGTCTAAATATCATCTAATTCAGAAATTATCTTATTGAAATTAGCAAGATTATCTTTAACGATTTTGTTTTCTTAAAACTAAAGAACCTAGATTTAACTTGTAGATTATTCGAAACAAAAGCATCTTGGTATGTGGACTGCAATTAACCCCATAACTTACCAACAGTTTCTTCAGTCCTCATTTTTTAAAGGACACTACCGGATAGGTGAAGAATTAAAAGGTTGTGACCCACCTTCTCCATTGCTGAAAGTTCATTAGGGATATCTTTTGAATACATGAGGGCATAATTGACTTTCTATTTCTGAAGATTGCCATGATTTCCATTTTTGATAGACCAAAAAGTCTCCCTTTCCATCAAACCGTTCCACTTCAAACAAGATACTCATCCTATACCAAAAAAAAAAAAAAAAAAGGATAACACCCTTACTGGGACAAAAATAAAAACAAAAATGCAAAATAGAAATTTAAAAAAAAAAAAGCAAAACCGATGGAGTTAATCACAAATTTGGTATAATAAAACAAAAAAAATCAACCTCTGTTACCGATTGTTATTTTTATAAAATACCCATCGATATTCCATAAATGAGTTTACCAAATTTTAAACCAATCTTGAGTTGAGAAAAAATTATAGCAGTGTAAAATACTGTTAACTCTTAAAATAAGAGTTGAGATTGGATTATTTTGGTTGAGTTTTGAGCAAAGCATTGTGTTATTGTATTTCTTAGCTCAAATTCTGAGGCTTATCGGTTCTATTTTACTTTAAATTAATGAATTGAGAATGATTGGACTATTGGTTGATTACGTGAACCATATGGCAAATGCATTATTGATCTGTGATAAAATTCTAACTTTGTTATAGCATGCTATCGACAGAAGAAATTTCCTATGGCATTTATGAGCTGGAAAAGAAGGACACTGATATGGTAGTTCATTAATTGAGCTGGCAGTGACACGTGATTAAGTTGGGAAGATCCAAGGAAGGAGTTACATGTGGATCTTTTGGCAAAATCAGCCCTCATTTGTTGCCAAATTTGATAAATCAGAGAGAGATATGAAAGGAAAATGTTAGAGCCTCCATATACGAACATCATCTATTTTTGCACTACAAAACAACGAACTTCTTGTATTCCCCCAAGGAAGATCTTACTAAAAAAGGAAATGGGAGAGGAAGGAGACCTCTCTTTAGAAGACCCCTTTTAGAAAGAAGATTTTTCTCAACCTCTCCCTAGACTTCTTTTACTTTATTTTACTTTTCTTTTTCGTTAGAAGTTATTTTTTTTGTATTCTCGCATCCTTTAAACATTCAGTTTATTTCCTAGTGCTTTGTTTAGTCCAAATAGTCTACTATACAGTTTTCATCAACACAAGCTAAGTAGCTTAAGACAAAGGTTAGGGATGTTTGGTATTGATTTTTGTAACAACCTGACCTTTACATAACAAGGTTCGACCGCTATGACATGCATACCTAGACTTTTCTATAGTTTAGGTAAAAAAATTAAAAAAAACACACATAAAAACTTTTATTAATCAAGTAGTAAAGACTTTACAAAAGTTTCTTTTACAAAACACCAAGATCCATAAAATGTTAGCGTAGTGGAACAAAATGTATATATGACCAAAACAGTGAGGTTAATGGTTGACCCCTTAAGTGATGTCCAGTCATGCCACCTATGTTGTATCCTTACCTACAAAGTCTGTAAAATAGGATGAGTATATGCTATACCCATTAAGTAGCTCTAACCTATGGTGGTATCCAAATACACATTCACATTATATGTGTCATAAAAATATATGATTGGGACCCAAAACATGAACTTATCATAACATGAGGTAACCGGTTACGCTTCCAACATGAGTTTCACTGCTCTGATAGGAAGATGTGGACTGCAGCAAAACTAACTCATTTTATGCTCAGTAGTGGCATGCAGTCAGTAGAGCGTCGCATCCGACATCAACTGTTAACATAAATGTAAGATGGGACTAGAAGAGTGCAACCATACATACCCTACTAACCCCTAACATAAGCATAATGTAAGATTGGGTCTAGAGCAGTGCAACCATACATACCCTGCTAGCCCTAGAAGTGTAGCCTATACCTAGAAATAACTTTATCTAGACATGATCATGAACATACATCATGCATGTGGGTCCTTTATAAAGAAACATGTTTTAACATGTAATGCAACATAATAAAGGCAAACTACCATATAAACCCCTTAAAGAGAGAGTGAGATCAACTAATTACCTTGATCGTAATCCTATTGATTCCTAATTATTCCTTATGGTTTGATCTTGTGCAAAGAGGGGAGAAGAGACTTCCTAGTGTTGTCTTCTTAGAAGCGGTGAAATTATGTTTCAGAAATGCAGAGTGATGTTATAAATGAAGACAAATCATGCTCAAGTATAAGCAATCTCAAGTATATTGGAGTAATCCTAGATATCGAACCTCAAGGACTTTGTTAAGATAATAAAAAAAAATATTCTCACTTAACCCAACCTTAACAATTCAAATACTAACATGAATAATGTGTTGATAAGAGAAAAGGAGGGAGATAGAGAAATTTCATGGGGTTGCGGTGTTAGAATAGTAAACAATTTGACACTAAATAGGAAAATGACAAGGGAATAAAAGAAAAAGTTAGCTACGATATATTGCTATGTTAAGCGACATGATACTGTAGCCTTTTCTGAAAATGAAATAGCTCTCTCTGTAAATGGGTTTTATCTGGATACGCACTCTGCCGAGCATTGTATACTGAGATATAAATCCTATTTATGTCTAACTTCAGATTTGAAGTTAATAACACACTACCCTCTTGTTTTACAGTTTCATCACTATGTCTAGTGAGTCAATGAGATAAGAACTTCTCACCTCTGCTATATCTATCCATTCGGGCTCGACCAATGCTTTGCTTATCAGCATAAGCACTAGCTAACTAGGACTATCGACAGCCAACTGGGAAGTTCACGATAAACAATAACTTAGAATGAAAAGAACAAGAGTAGAGTGTCTCTCATTTGACCAAATAAGCTACAACAAAGTTCTAACTAAACACTGCCATCATCAACTACCCGCAAGGGATTTAGTTACGATTCATAATGACCAAACCAAAACAAACATCTATCATTAACACTTGAACAACAAAGAGAGTAAATGCAAATATCCACAATTAAAAACAATACAAAGACTGGAAATAAATGAAGTAATTAAAATGAAATAACATAACACAAATGCATTAAGGCACAGAAGACAGTTGGGTTCCTCAGATGGAATGGAATCCTTCCTTCGAAAGGATTCTTTTCTTTCTTCTTCTTCTCTCCCTTTATTTTTATGCTTCTTTGCCCTAAAATAGCATAGCAAAAAGACCCTTCATGCCCTCCTAGGTTCCCACGTGTGGTAATACCCCCTTTTGCGCCTTTCTAGGACGTCAAATGCATCCCTTCAAATAGGTGTCCGTACACTGCTAGAATTTGGAGAATATTTTATTTACCGATGTTGGAGTATTCTGTACAGTGAATGTACCAAGTCGCACCGCATTTTTGGCTTTTTTCCGAACTTGCTACCTGCTCAGCTTATCATCCCTAATTTAGTGAGGTGTAAATATACCACTTAATTCAGAAAGATACACTAGAGCAAAGTATGCAAATGTAATAATCTCAATGCGCAATCATGCTATTCTCATGCTATGACACCATAAAAACACGCAAATATTCAATACAAGTGGCATAATAACTCTCTTTTGGAGAGTTAACACCTAGTTTTGTGCCCAAAATGAATCCATTTTTTCCTATTTATAGGAAACTCCAACTTCTAGCTTTTTCTTCCTATAATCTTTATTTATTTATTTTAATTTTCTCTCCAACTTTCTAGATTTTTCTTTCTATAATCTTTATTTTTTTGTTTAATTTTCTTTCCAACTTTCAAGATATCTCTTCTTATAATCTTTATTTATTTATTTCATATTCTCTCCAACTTTCTAAATTTTTCTTGTTAAAATCATATATTCTCCAACTTTCTAGATCTTTCTCGTTAAAATCATATATTTCCAACTTTCTAGATCTTTCTTTTTAAAATCATATATTATAATAATTATTATTTTATTTCTTAGATATTTCATTGTTTAGATATTTATTTAATTGCCTTGTTTGTTAATTTTATTTAATAG
>JAOANK020188481.1:0-16580 GCA_026257165.2 Telfairia occidentalis
AAAAAAATTAGAGAGAATTTTTTTTGAAACAAGTATGTCAAAAAGAAAAAAATCTATTTTAATTTTTTTATTTATAATTTAAAAAATAAATTTGAAAATAGAAATGCTTTATTTTCAAAATATATAACAAAAAAATATATGGAATGGAACGATAGGATTTAAACCCAAGACCTAAAATTTGACAAAGAGAGCATGTGACCAACAAGATAAGGGGGGCACATTGAACTTTTTAAGCCAGAAATATATTAAAAATATTAGCAGTCTTCAAGGAACTATAGGGTTAAACCGAAGCCCAACGTGGATCCGCCCCTGTGTACAAGTTACAAGGATTTAGGGCATAAATCCCAACAACTTTATCTATAATTCTAATTAATCATGAATTTCAAAACTTCCTTAACCCTCTTCAACTCCAACTATATAAAAAGCTTTCGTTTATTTTTTTCCTACAAAAAAAATAGTGTATTCTTCTCTTATTGTATTTTTTTGTTCCCCCATCAATTCCCCTTTCCTTAATGTTCTTAAATTTCGGGTGGTAGAATATATATAATAGCCTATTATACAACATTGTATAATAATGACCAATAAAGATGCTTGAGAATAACAGCCTCAAACACATGTATCAATCCCTCATGGAGATGTTTTGATGTTATTTTATAATTGAAAAAATATATTTTATTTTTAATATTATTAGTATTTTTGTTCTCAAAGTTTATGTATGCTTAAAATTCTTTAATTTAATTATTTAGCATAAATTGATAAGATCATCATATTCATTTAAATATATGATCACATAAATTAGAAATATCACGTGTGTAGCATGTGCTAAAGACTAGTACATATAAGATAATGGGTAAAATATGCTTTTGGTCCGTAAACTTTGGTTTGGTGCCTATTTAGTCTCAAGATTTCAAAATGGATACTTTGGGACATTGTCAAAATGAGGTCAAATTTTAGGCTATAAAGACTTTGAGGACTCTTTTAAACTTTGTAGATTCCTAAGACTTTTTTGGGGTGAAAAGACCTCACTGCCCTTTTTTAAAATTTTCCCCTTCTCCTAGATATATGAAACCCACACAATCTTTTTTTCTTCCAGTGTTTCCTCCTTCACTCAAGCTCTCTCCTCTCGATGACTCTTACAAGTTCGACCTTCTTACCCCCGCGAGTTCGAACAACAAGTGATTCTTTGCTAAAGGTTTATTCATCTTCGCCTCCTTCCTATTATTTGGTAAGTCCATATCTCTCTTGTACTTCTTTTTCTTCTCCACCCATTTTTCATAGTCAGATTCTTTTGATCTCTTTTATTTTACTTGAAGCCTTTGAATGTTTGATCTTGGTTGATAAGTTGAAATTTTTTATAGATTGATTTAGCTTTGCAAGTAATTGCAAGAAGTTGTGAGATTTTTTTTTAGTCATTTAAATTCTATTTTTTTTATTGTTGTTTTGATATATTTTGCTTTATTTGAAATCATTTGGAAACATGTTTTTACCATTGAATGCTTTTGAAGTTGTGTTCTTATGAGTCATAGCTTGATTTTGACTTTGCAAATAATTACGAAAAGTTGCGAGAAAAAAGATAGAATTTAAAATGGTCATTTGACTTGTAATTTTTTTTTGTTGTTTTGATCCTTTTTTTTTACTTTATTTGAGGTCATTTGAAATATGTTTTTGCTAGTGAATGCCTTTGGAGTTGTAGTTTTTATGGGTCATAACTTGATTTTGACTTTGTAAGTAATTGCAAGAAAAAAAAATTAAAATGGTCATTTGACTTGCATTTTTTTTTTTGGGATCTCTTTTACTTTATTTGAAACCATTTAGAACATGTTTTTGTTATTGAATGCCTTTTTGGATTGTACTTTTATGGGTCATAGCTTGATTTTGGCTTTGTAATTAATTGCAAGAAGTTGTGAGAAAAAACACATAATTTAAAAATATATTAAAAAGTATGTAGGAAAAATATTTTTGGACATTTTTGTCCCGTTTTAATTTATTAATTTACAAATTATGCCATTAATTATGAATTATAAATAATAAATTAATTATCTTATAATTAATTGTCAACAACCAAAAATTTATAAAGTTAGAATGCAAAAGGTTTTTTCTACAATCTAGAGAGTTTTTTTTTTAATTAATTAATAATTAATAATCAACAATAGTAAGTTTATAAAATTTAAAAGGTTAAAGTGCAAAAGGTGTTTTTCCTACAATTTAAAATATTTTTATTTTAATTACTTAATGATCAATAGTAGTAAATATATAGTTATAATTATTATCGATTTTAATTTTTTTTTTTTAAATTTTGACATCAAATTATGAATTGTAGATATAAATATAAATTATAGATATAGATAATTAAAAACTTAGAATAATTATTACTTATGCCAAAATTGATATATCTTAGAAATTGTTTAATTAAATTTAGTACATGATTATATTCATTTATTTATACTTTAAGCCACAATAATAAGAAATCATACTATTATTAGTATTTTTTAGTTTTATTAATATTATTACAATACTAATAACACTAATTTGCACATTCTTATTCCACCTTCATTTTGAAAAAAAACTCAAATTATCTTTTTATTAAAAAATACTTAATTATTATAACAACTCGACTTCTAGACTTAGACCACCTAGGGGTCGCTACCAATATGCATGCTCGTTCAAAGATTTTTCAAACAACGAAAACAATTATTTTCATAAATGGGAAATAACTTATTTTAAATAACTAAGGTACGTTGGGATCCTAATTTTAAAAGAAACAATAACAAACTAACTATGTGTGTAAACATACAAGTTCACACCAAACATAAAGACTTAGTTCCAATTTTTTTTTTTTTTTTAAACATTCAAATAACGATAAGGACGAAATGAAATTATGCAGAAGACTCGACTAGTGTCCATGGCCCTAGCAACTCCTCCTCGTCATCCACCATGGCGACTCGGCTTGTTACCTAAAAAAAACAAGAAGAATAGGTTGAGTATATAAAAAATATATACCCAATAGGTGATTTCGACCCCCGGGGTCAGACATGCATCACACACAAAATGTAAAGGAAGGCTAACTCATGGGGGATCTCAACAACAAACAAGCAAAGAAGCAACATCTCATGGAGAACCCCAATACAATACCCTGCAAAGACACATAAACTCATGGAGAATCTGAATATGACATTCATGCAGAGAACATATTCTCATGAAGGACCTCGATATAATAATCATACAGAGAAAAGAGAACCATTCTCATAGAGGACTCAATATCATATTATGCAGATAATCACAATTCTCATGGAGAACCTCGGTATTATACTTATGCAGAGAATTACCAACTTCACACATGCTTAACACCACATCAGGCCATACATAAACATCATATAGTACATGTTCGGGTAAGGCTACCATATCTTAAAACAGCATCACAACATTTTACAATTATCATCCACCAAGCATAAGCATAAGTAGCTGCCACATGCACTACCAACCAAATAATCGTCTGGGCAAGCCATAATGTAAAATTTTATTTTGATGGTTAGTAACTAAATTTTATCTTTGTGAGAAGTTGCAAGAAAAAACACATAATGTAAAATAATGATTTGCTATGCTCTCTCTCTTTTTTTTTTTACTTTTTCTTTCGATGATATCATGTTTGCTTTATTTGAAGTCATTTGAAATATCCCTTTGTATTGAGGTGACCTTGTAGAGGTAGGATCAATGCAAATTCAGCTTATTACTATCAATATATTTGCCGTTAAGTTTTTTTTGAATATGTTGTAACTAGTGATTTACTTTAGAAAACAATTAGCCTTCCAAATATGGACCAGTACCTCAATGCATTAAGGAGTTTATATAGTTATTTCATGTATATATAATATACCTCGTATTCTAGGAACAGGTTCATTCCAAACATATAGATTCTAGGTTGAGGTGTAGACAATAAACTTTTATTTTTCTTTTCATTCTTTTAATCTTATCTTACCAAAAATAAAAAAACACAATATAAGTATTGGCAATATAATATTTCTAGAACGATATCAAATACTTAATAAAACTACATACAATTAAATTAAGAGTACTTAAAACACTTAGAATTACAACAAGTATTTAGTTTACAAATGTACATTTCACTTATTAATGTGTGCAATGGGATTTCCAACACGTTAACCTATTATGACTTTTTTGGTCACATCTCCCACATTTATGCATTTTGGAGATTTCGCTTAATGATATGATTCTCTTTTTTTGATGTTGACCAACAGTTGCTACTAATTTGGGAGGTAAGATCTCCATTTCTGCAACATCTGATGTGTCTTCCATTCTGAGACATGACTTATTGGAAAAAATAGCCTATGCATATGAAAAAAACCACAATTATAAAAATATTAAATAATTAAAATGTGTTTCAAATGACTTCAAATAAAGTAAAAGAAATCAAATTAAAAAAAAGAAGGGAAATGAGGATAAATTTTATTTTTTCTCACAACTTCTTGCAATCAATTGCAAAACCAAAATCAAGGAAACTACAGCTTCATTCAATAGCAAAAATATATTCTAAATGACTTTAAATAAAGTAAAAACTATTCAAAAGAAAAATACATGTAACACCCCATTTAATTATTTTAATTTTAGTATAGGTGGAGATGAAGACATTTTTCTTATGTAATTTGGAATTGTTATTTTTGAATTATTGATTATGGGAGAAATAAATTGGGTCAATTTATTGGAGTATTAAGTATTTTTGTTTTGAGGTTTTTGTTTTTTTAAAAAAAGAAATACATATAATTATTTGGTTTAATGACATCTTTGTAATTAAGCCAAAAGGAGATTAGGGTTAGAGTTCCCAGTGTATCCTAAATAAGAATAAGTTAGACCTTAGCCCCTCTCACTTTTATTTTGCCAAAACAAAGAAGTAAAAAAAAAGGGAAAATCGATTCTTTTTCCTTTCCCTCTCCCATTCTCGATTTTTCCACTCCCTCTCCCTCTCGATTTTCTTCCCTTGGCCACACTTTTCCAGCAGCATCCTCTCCAGAACACAACCGGTCCAGATCTGGTTGGTGTGCTCGGGATTGCCGACATAAAGTTTCGGTAGGTGTTCTTATATTTTGGGAGTCGTTTCTAGTTGTTTTCTTTCACAAACCAAGTGAATTTTCTCGTTTTCGGTAGTGAGCGGCTAATGTCAGTGTGGAATCTCAGTTCTGGAAGGTAAGGTCGTTGGTTGTACGTTTTTGTTTTGTTTTGTTTGGTATGGCCATTAATCCCGTTTTTCCTCCTTTTTCTGCTAAAAAAGTTGATTATCGAAAGGTGGAAAAGGACCCCAAGGACTAGATGTACAAATTGGTGAAAACAGAACGTCGATTGGAGCAGTGGTGTGGCCTCACGCACTGGAAGAAGTCGTTGTACGAAAGCGGCACATGAGCCACACGCGCCAACTTTAGGCAGTACTTGTGGGCTCCATTTGGAGCATGGTCAGTGGCATTGGAACCATAGTGACCTGAAGTTTCAGGTTTGAGGGCACGTGTTTCAAAATTTGGCTGCTCGTGGTGGCGGTGGCGACAAATATGACAATGCGTGTGCTCGGTTGTTTTAAACAGTAAGCTCCCCTTGGTGTGTTGTCCCTATATGTAGCCTTGAAAGTCGTTAAAAAGTAGTTTTAAGATAAATTTTTAAGTAAATTTCATATTTGACCTTAGGTTGATCTAGTGTACTTTGACCGGTTCTTTAGGGGAGCGTATAGGATTCGCTTGAGGTAAGTGACTTCACTTACGGACCCGTAAGGGCTTAGGTTGGATGATGTATGCAAATGAATGTCCTATATGTATATGTGTAGGGTAGTTTATAAATAGAAAGATATGCCATGTATGATTTAGCAAACCATGATGTGTGATGTGACAAGTATGATTTTGATATGCTTAGGTGATATCCTACTATGTATATAAGCATGCTTGAGAATTGTTTGCTGAATTGTGATGTGGCGATATTTATTTTGATACGACATGCATGATGTAGATGTTAAGATTTTATGTCGTATGTATGTGGGACCTTGCATGAACCATGGAACCATGAACTATGCTTTATATGAGGGTGACAACTGCCTTCCACGATTAAAGGTCGGTGTTGGATGAGAATTCAGCTATGCTAAATGGGTGTCATCTAGCAACAGTTACAGTTGACGTCCCCCAATTAAATCAAAGGCCCAACATTCGTATCCAAAGTGAGTGACACCATGGTGGTATACATGTGGTAGTTCACCCAGCATGATAAGTACAGTATACTGTCAATCATAGAATGATAGGTTCCAAAAGACTACATGTTGAGTTTGCATGATTGTGTGTGTATGAAGGTCTGACTCCGTAGGTGGAGTTACTTACTGAGTATTTGTTAAAATACTCAACCTTTTATGTTTAAATTTTTTTTTTTAGGTAACGATAATAACAGTCGTGGTGGATGATGAGGAAGGGTTTCTATGTGCCATGACCATAGTTATTATATTTATACATTAGTCTTAGGGTTCATGTATTTGAAAATTCAAATTGTAATAAATGACACCTGTTAGTTACTTCTTGTTTTATTGCATTTTTTTGGGATCCTAATTCAAGTTTTGTTGAAAACTTCCTTTAGGTTTTAAAAGCATGCGTGTAGTAACGGTCCTAAGGTTGTCTTAAGTTGGATCGTTACAATACAAGTCAAAGGACCATTTTAAATTTGTCTTTTTTCTAGCAACTTCTGCAATTACTTGTGAAGCCAAAATCTAGCTATGAATCAAAATGAAAACCACATCTCCAAAGGTTTCAATAGCAAAAAACAAGTCAAATGATCATTTTAAATTCTATATTTTTTCTCGCAACTTCTTGAAATTACTTACAAAGCCAAAATCAAGTTATGACCCATAAAAACCACATCTTCAAAGGTATTCAATAGCAAAATAACAACAAAAATGCAAGTCAAATGATCATTTTAAATTACTAGTATTTTAACACGTGCTTTGCACATTGTATATTCATTTTTAAACCAATTTAAAAAGAATTTTTTTAAAAAAAGATGAATAAGATTTTTTAATTTTTTTGGTTTTTTTATATAAAATAAGGATAATTATAACAACCCGCCTTCTAGACTTAGACCACCTAGGGGTCCCTACCAGCATGCATGCTTGTTCAAAGGTTTTCAAACATCGAAAACGATTATTTTCATAAATGGGAAATAACTAATTTCAAATAACTAAGGTACGTCGGGATCCCAATTTTATAAAAACAATAACAAACTAACTATGTGTGTGAACAAACAAGTTCACACCAAACATAAATACTTAGTTCAGAATTTTTTTTAAAACATTACAATAACGATAAGGATGACATGAAATTATGCAGAAGACTCAACTGGTGTTCATGGCCCTAGCAACTCCTCCTCGTCACCCACCACGACAACCTTGTTTAAAAAAGAAACAAGAAGAATAGGTTGAGTATATAAATATATACCCAATAGGTGACTCTGACCCCCGGGGTCAGACATGCATCACACACATGTAAAGGAAGGCTAACTCATGAGGGATCTCAACAACAAACAAGCATAGAAGCAACATCTCATGGAGAACCCCAGTACAATACCATGCAGAGACACACAAACTCATGGAGAATCTCAATATGACATTCATGCAGAGAACATATTCTCATGGAGGACGTCGATATAATAATCATGCAGAGAAAAGAGACACATTCTCATGGAGGACCTCAATATCATATTATGCAGAGAATCATAATTTTCATGGAGAACCTCGGTATTATACTTATGCAGAGAATTACCAACTTCACACATGCTTAACACCACATCAGGTTATACATAAACATCACATAGTACATGTTCGAGTAAGGCTACCATTTCATAAAATAGCATCGAAACATTTTGCATTTATCAGCCACCAAGCATAAGCATAAGTGGCTACCACATGCATTGCCAAACAAATAATCGTCTTGTAATGTCACATTATTTCTTAATAATTTTGATTGCTATTTTGTTCAATTTTTGAGATTTTTGTTTAGTGGTGTGGTTATTAAGTAGGGAATAATTAATTATGTTGAATTAAGGATTTGATTTTTCTTTTGGAAAAAAATAATAAGAAGAAATTAAATTAAAAGGAATGGCATTTTCGTAATTACGTGGAGGTAGGGCTAGGGTTTAGGTTATGTGGAGACCAAGTTGTAGCTAAGGGGAGGGGGTGGCATTAAAGCCTCCTCAATTTCGCCACACAAATCTCCTCTCCCTTCCTCCCTCTCAAGTTCACATCAATCTCTCTCTTTCCTCTCAAAATTTCTTTCTTTCACTCCCTCACACCCAACCTTCCCTCCACATAGCACCACCTTCAGTTGGCAGAGGGCGACGGCGGTGGCAGTCAGCAGCAGCAACGATCAGAGACCAATGACGGCGACAGTCAATGTGTTTTTATTATTCTTTTCAAAATTTTCCCCAACTTCCTTCACTCCTTTTGAGTCAAAATTTTGAGGACGATTTCCTTATCACCTCCCCATACCCCAACCAAAATAGGTAAGGCATCAGAGTTCTCAGACTTCGTGTTTTTTTGGGTTTTTCCCATTTTAACCATGTTTTTCCTCTTTTCTCGCTCCGTAAGAAGGTGTTTTTAGAAAAAAAACAAAGGGTTACAAAGCATCGTGAGGTCGAGATCTACATGTTGGCAGAAGCGAAATGAAGATCAGGGCAGCAGTGAGCCGCCATGCACGGTAGAAAGAGGGAGCAGCGGCGGTGCATATACCATACGTGCGGACCTTGTGGCTGCGAGTGCGGGCATGTGGCAGCTCTGATCGGAGTGATTCTAGCGGCGTTGGACTCATGGGGTTGAATAGAGTCAGAATTTGATTCTTGTTCACACAAATTGCACCGGCGCATGGACGACACGTGGTGGACCAGCGGTGGCGTGCGACGGCGCGTGTGGCGTTCTTCTGGATAGAAGTGTGTTTAGTCTCCCTCGGTAGCATTCGTTCCTTAAAAGTCGTAGTTCCTATTACTTGTTAGGTTAAAATTGAATAAAGGGCTAATGGGACATTATGGGTGTATGTGTGCCTTAGGTGCTAAAAGACCTGTCTACTAGGTCTCTTAAGAGTTCTTGTTGTTTGCTATGGTGTAAGGTGGGTGGTTCCACCCTTGGACAAGCCTTCGGGCTTACCTAGGTGATTATTTAGTTGGCAGTGCATGTGGTAGCCACTTATGCTTACGTTTGGTGGATGATAAGTGCAAAATGTTGCGATTCTATTTTATGATATGGTAGCCTTACCCGAACATGTACTATGTGATGTTTATGTATGACCTGATGTGGTGTTAAGCATGTGTGAAGTTGGTAATTCTCTGCATAAGTATAATACCGAGGTTCTCCATGAGAATTGTGATTCTCTGCATAATATGATATTGAGGTCCTCCATGAGAATATGTCTCTTTTCTCTGCATGATTATTATATCGAGGTCCTCCATGAGAATATGTTCTCTGCATGAATGTCATATTGAGATTATCCATGAGTTTGTGTGTCTTT
Source organism: Telfairia occidentalis (assembly GCA_026257165.2). NCBI lineage: Eukaryota > Viridiplantae > Streptophyta > Magnoliopsida > Cucurbitales > Cucurbitaceae > Telfairia > Telfairia occidentalis. Next base: position 9,531 of record JAOANK020188481.1, read on the forward strand.
GTATGGTATTGTACTGGGGTTCTCCCTGAGATGTTGCTTCGTTGATTGTTTGTTGTTGAGATCCCCCATGAGCTAGCCTTCCTTTACATGTTGTGTGTGATGCATGTCTGACCCTAGGGGTCGGAGTCACCTACTGGGTATATATTATTTATATACTCAACCTATTCTTCTTATTTTTTCAGGTAATAAGCAGGGTCATTGTGGTGGATGACGAAGAGGAGTTGCTAGGGCCATGGACACCAGTCGAGTCTTTCACATTATTTCATTTCGTCCTTAACGTTATTTGAATGTTTTAAAATTTTTTTTTTGAACTAAGTATTTATGTTTGGTGTGAACTTGTCTGTTCACACACATAGTTAGTTTGTTATTGTTTCTTTTAAAATTGGGATCCTGACGTACCTTAGTTATTTGAAATAAGTTATTTCCCATTTATGAAAATAATTATTTTAGATGTTTGAAAAACATTTGAACGAGCCTGCATGCTGGTAGAGACCACTAAGTGGTTTGTTTAGAAGTCAGGTTGTTATAATTATCCTTATTATATATATATATATATAAACTAACAAAATTTAAAAAATCTTATTCATCATTTTTTAAAAAATGCTTTTTAAATTGGTTTAAAAATGAATATAAAATGTGCAAAGCACGCGTTAAAATATTAGTAATTTAAAATGGTCATTTGACTTGCATTTTTGTTGTTATTTTGATCTCTTTTACTTTATTTAAAGTCATTTGGAATATGTTAGTTTGCTATTGAATACCTTTGAAGATGTGGTTTTTATGGAGTCATAACTTGATTTTGGCTTAATAAGTAATTTCAAGAAGTTGCGAGAAAAAATATAGAATTTAAAATGATCATTTGACTTGCATTTTTTTTCTCTTTTACTTTATTTGAAGTCATTTAAAACATGTTTTTTTGCTATTGAAACCTTTGGAGATGTGGTTTTTATTTTGATTCATAGCTTGATTTTGGCTTCGCAAGTAATTACAATAAGTTGCAAGAAAAAAGACAAAATTTAAAATGGTCCTTTGACTAGTATTTTTCTTTTGAATATTTTTTACTTTATTTAAAGTCATTTAGAATATATTTTTGCTATTGAATGAAGTTGTAGTTTGCTTCATTTTGGTTTTGCAATTGATTGCAAGAAGTTGTGAGAAAAAAAAAACAAAATTTAAATCCTCATTTCAATTTTTTTTTTAAAATTCGATTTCTTTTACTTTATTTGAAGTCATTTGAACCACATTTTAACTATTTAATATTTTTATAATTGTGGTTTTTATCATATGTAGAGGCTATTTTTCCGATAAGTCATGTCTCGGAATGGAAGACACATCAGATGATGCAGAAATGGAGATCTTACCTCCCAAATTAGTAGCAACCGTTGGTCGACATAAAAAAAAGAGAATCATATCATTAAGTGAAATCTCCAAAATGCATAAATGTGGGAGATGTGACCAAAAAAGCCATAATAGGTTAGTGTGTTGGAAATCCCATTGCATACATTAATAAGTGAAATGTGTTGAGTGCAACTAAAGTCCTATATTGGCTAGACAAGGGGAGGATCATAGGTATATAAGTGAGGGACAACATCTCTATCGGTATGAGACCTTTTGGGGTGAAACCAAAAGCAAAACCATGAGGGCTTATACCAAAAGTTGACAATATCATACCATTGTGGAGATGTGGAGGGCTCGTTGTCTCTATCAATTAGTATTAGAGCCATGCCCCTAACTTAGCAATGTCGGTAGAATCCTCAGGTGTGGAACAAGTGGAAAGTAACGAGTCTCGAACAAATAGTCATGTGGAGGATTCGTGGTAGAGCTCTATTGGGCAGGCAGTGTGCTGCAGTTCGGGAGAAGGAGTTGGCTTGAATAAGAGTGAACGAATGAATGATTATTTGAAGGGAGACTCGGTGGTCATTTGTTCGAGGGGAGGATTGTTGGGAGTGCGAAACCATGAGGGCTTATCCTCAAAGTGGACAATATCATACCATTGTAGAGATGTGGAGGGCCCGTTGTCCCTATCAAATGTACATTAGTAAATTAAATACTTGTAGTAATTCTAAACGTTTTAAGTACGCTTAATTTAATTGTATGTAGTTTTATTAAGTATTTGATATCGTACTAGTAATATTCTATTGCCAATACTTATATTGCCTTTTTTATTTTGGGGAAGATAAGATTAAAATAATGAAAAGAAAAATAAAAGTTCATTGTCTACCCCTCAACCTAGAATCTATATATTTGGAATGAACACGTTCCTAGAATACAAGGTATATTATATATACATGAAATAACTATATAAACTCCTTAATGCATTAAGGTACTGGTCCATATTTGGAAGACTAATTGTTTTCTAAAGTAAATCACCAATTACAACATATTAAAAAAAACTTAACGGTAAATATATTGATAGTATTAAGCTAAATCTGCATTGACTCTACCTTTACAAAGTCACATCAATACAAAGAGATGTTTCAAATGACTTCAAATAAAGCAAACATGATATCATCGAAAGAAAAAGGAAAAAAAAAAAGAGCATGGCAAATCATTATTTTACATCATGTCTTTTTTCTTTCAACTTCTCACAAGGATAAAATTTAGTTACTAACCATCAAAATAAAATTTTAAAGGCACCAATAGCAACAATATGTTCCAAAAGACTTCAAATAAAACAAGATTATTAAAGAAAATGCAAGAAAAACCTCATTTTACGTTCTATTTTTTTTCCTCGCAACTTCTCGCAACATCAAAATTAAATCTTCTAACCACAAAAACACAAGTTTAAAGGCTCCTCAATACAAAGGGATGTTCTAAATGACTACAAAATAAAGCAAACAAGATCACCATCAGAAAGGAAAAAAATGTGAGGAAAATCTCATTTTACATTTTTTTCATAACTTCTCGCAGTACTAAAATCAAGTTTCCAACCACATAAACACAAGTTCAAAGACACTTCAATACAAAATAATATTCCAAATTAGTTCAACTAAATGAAACAAGACCAAAAGAAAAAAAAAGAAATTAAAATCATCATGGTTCTTTTTTTTTTTGTCCTTGCAACTTCTTACAATTTTTTGCAAAGCCAAAATCAAGCTAAGATGCGAAGAAGAAGAAAATTAAAGTGAAGAACAAATAAGAAGAACTCACTTATCATGGAAGAAGAAAAATAGTAGTTTTTCCAAGATTATGGAGAATCCTGAGATTCTTGGAGAATGATGCTGCAGAACTGCCACGTACGACAACAATTGGTGGCTAAGCAGCAACGCGTGGTGATGTTGCCACTGAGTCCGATCAAAGTAGAGATGGCCGCGACAGAGGATTCGTTGCTAGAGATTAGCATTTTTGTCGATAACGTCGGCCTATAGTTGTCGGAGACCACCGTGTGGTGGAGCACGTTGTTGACTAGGTTCGTCTTTATTCACCATCGTCTGTGCTGTGAGAAATAGATTTAGCGATTTTTCTAGCTTTTGTTCGCCGTGTTCTTGCTTGGGAGTTCGTCGCCACCACCTAGTTGCCTTGGAGTTTGTCATTGTCTCCTCAGTTTGTAGGAAGCGAAGGAATTAATGTTGAGAGTTGATTTCAAGTTTGAGAAAATTTGAGAGAAATTATTTTAAAGAGCAATAAAGTCTTTTCATATTTGAAAAGTCTCGGACTCTATAAATTTAAAAGGAGTCTCAATAGTCTTTAAAATCTTAAAATTTATTTTTCCCAATTTCCCATAGTTTTAGTCCTTACATTTTCAAAAATAGTTCTAAATAGTCCTTATATTTGTCAACTGCTAATGGAAATGTGATGTGGCCGTTAATTGCAAATTGAACCATAATTATGTGGCAAATATATTTATTTTGTATTATATTTTTTGATGATTGGATAGCTTGGCAAAATGAGATGGCATATTCTTCTCCCATCCTTTTTTTTTTTTTGAAAAGGTTCTCCTCCCCATCTTGCTCATGCAAATCTCACCCCTGCCACCGTCCCCTTCTTTATTGTGTTATTTGCTGGCGTTAGACGGTCTAGAAAGCCCTCACACGTACTTCAAGTGAGAGGCGGAACGATGAGATCAAGGTTGTTGTCATCAGAATTGTGATATTGAGATTACATGATTTTTTATCTTTTAAGGAAAGATAAAGAATAGGTTCCACATGAGTATTGCATGATTGTATATGTTTGGATGTCTGGCCCCAAGGGTCGGGGTCACTTACTAGGTATTTTTATACTCAACCTTTTATTTTTTTTAGGTAAGAACAAGGGCTTCTAGGGTGGCTAACGAGGAGCGGTTGCATAGAAGTCGTGGTCATGCATTTTAGTCTTCCGCATATCTACTTTAGTTGTCTCATCATTTTACATGTTTTTGAACTAAGTGTCGTACTTCTGAATTATGTTTAATTTCCTTTTCAATTGCTTTAAAATTAGGATCCCGACATTGTTTTAATTAAACTTTTGGAACTTAGTTATTTTATACGTTTGAGCATTATTTGAATTCAACCTTGGATTTGTGATAAATTCTTTATTGTGAGAGAATGCATGCTAGTAGCAATCTTAGGTAGTCTATGTCTAAAAGTCAGGTTGTTACACGATTAAATCAATCAAATCCTTTCAAAATGTTTCTAACCAAAACACATATACATTCAATAAACAATTTCAATAAAATTCAATAGAATGAAAAAAAAAACTTTTCAATAATTGTTAATAACAAAGGAAAATTGAATGTTACTTTCAATTCAAAACTAGACAATTTTAAAATAAAATCATACTTTTAAATAACAAAACAATTTGACATATGCAATATCTCAGTCTCAATACTTTCTCAAAACATACAAAACATACTTTCAAACATTTGTACAAAATAATAATAAAAATCACACCATAATAACTTTTCAATGTAAAACCATAGCAAAAATTTTGATTTTGGAAGGGATATGGAAACTACCTACCTCAATTAGAACCCAACAATTCTAAAGGTACGTTTGATATGACTTTTAAACTGTTTATTGATAGAAAAAAATGTTTTCTCCAAAATTAACAGTGTTTGGTTAAAATTTCGAATAATGCTTTTAACTAATTAAAAATGCTCTTTAGATTTTTTAATAATAAAAAATAGTTTGAAAATGTGTAAAAATATATAAAATACATTTAAAGCTTTTTTAAATTAAGCATTTAATTATTTTTCTTCCAAAAACGATTATATAATAAATGTTTTACTTAAAAATCATTTTTTAAAAAAATTATACCAAACATGTACTAAATCTTATTCTCTGAACGAAGTCCAAATTTTTAGAAACCTAACCCAACCAATACTCACAATTAATTCCAAAAATTCTACCACAAAAGACTAAGAACTAGTCTAGCTACGGAACAAACCCATATACCAATCTTCCGTATTCAAAACAATTTTCTATTTAAAATAAATAGAAAAATAGGTTTTTTTGGCAAAAAACGGATCAGAACGAAATTAACAAAGCACCTTTAAAAAGTAGTAAAATATATAATTTTCATGTAAAAATCAAAACAATGTTCGAGGAAACAATTATTTGGTAAACTTATTTATGGAAAAACCCAAAATAACAAGAACAATCAACCTTTTAAAGAAAACTAAAACTAAATAAATCTGAAAAATTCTTTAGTAAACTTTTTTTTAATTACAAAAAAAAAACTTTGATAGCAATTTAAGCCAACAAAAGTCTCAAAATTTAGGTCAATAGATTTCAAATTCTTGAATAAGAAAGAATCCTTTAAATAAACAAGATCCTAAAACTAAATTTCAATTAAAAAAATAACTAAACAAGGGGCCAAACCGAGCCATGTCTTCCTGACCAAGAGGTTATAGGTTTGAATCCCCCTACCCAAAAAAATAAAACTAAAAAAAAACCGGTTGGAGGAAACAATTATTTGGTAAACTTATTTATGTAGGAAAAGCCCAAAATAGCGAAAACAATCAACCTTTTAAAGAAAACTAAAACTGAATAAATCTGAAAAATTCTTTAGTAAACCTTTTTTAATTAGAAAAAAAAAAAACTTTGATAGCAATTTAAGCCAACAAAAAGTCTCAAAATTTAGGGTAATAGATTTCAAATTCTTGAATAAGAAAGAATCCCTTAAATAAACAAGATCCTAAAACTCAATTTCAATTCAAAAAATAACTAAACAAGGGGCCAAACCGAGCCATGTCTCCCTGACCAAGAGGTTATGGATTCGAATCCCCTACCCCCACATGTTGTTGAACTCAAAAAAAAAAAAAAGGGGGAAAATAGACGAGGGAAATCAACTTACAGCCTTTTGGTAGAGGCACCCAAAACACTTCGCCTTCTTTTTTTAGAGACACTTTTTAAACTTCTAATTCTAAATAGGTTATTCTAAAATTAAGATTTAGAAAGGTCTTACAAAGAAACTCAAGATAAATCTTTAAAAGTTTATTTTAAAAAAATAAAACATAAAACTTTTAAAAAATAAAAAATAGGGGGGCTTGCGCATATAGCACAAAAAATTAGGCAATATAGAAAATTTAGCATTGGGTTATTAAAATTGCAGATATGACAAATATGAGGCCCAACCAAAAACGAAAATAGGTAAAATCTAAAAAATAACCTTCAAATGGGCAGGAACACATTTTGGCCCGAAATTTGAAAGCGCGTGCGCATGTGTGGTGCTATCGTACAATTTCCAAAAAAATACCAAAATCTCTTCAATATACTCAAGGAAATAACTTCTACTCTTCTCATATATACTCGAAACCCTAAACTGTAGAGCATTATCTTCTTCTTCCCTCGCGGTTAAAAAATCGTAGAAAACTACCATCTCCTTCATCTACAGTTTCTAAAGTATTTTACTAAAAAATCATCATTCTCTTTGTTTGTGCCTTTTGAGCGACTAAGCTAAGGTTCTACTTCCTTCTCAAATTTTCTCTTGCGATTTCTTCATTTTTTATTTTTTGATTTCTTTTATCACGATGTGGTATATTTGTGGAAATTTTGAGTTTTTAGTTGATCTTACTATGAAATATAGTATAGTATGTTGGCTTTTTGGCCCTTAATCTTAAATTAATTAATT
>JAOANK020188582.1:0-16580 GCA_026257165.2 Telfairia occidentalis
TCTCGACAAAAAAAACTCGTTCGATACAATGAAGACATAACAAATAAGATGCTAATGTTAGAACGGCCCCTTTTGAACTAGAGTGTCTTCACTTACCTAATAGAAGCCTCAGTAATATTCTCTATAGAAACTCAAATTCGACGAAAGTCCTTTCATGGAAGCAAAGATTTCATATTGTTTTGAGGGTTGCTTTTACTCTTAGCAGGCGAAAGGCCTCCCTTTCCTATTCACTCAACCTTCCTCTGAGGTTGCGCCCAACAGAGCAGACCTGATGATCCACAGGAGGCTCCATGGGAAGTTTTTGCTCAACCTCTAGTACGACTATCTTAGTCGCGAAATCGACCCCTCCTCAGGCTGGTGCACGGAAGGGGGATACACACACGTCGAAGAAATTCGTTGTGATGAGAGAGTGGAATGATCTCAAACAGTTCTCAATTTTCATATTGGAAGAGTCAAAAAGATTTTTTCAAAGTATCATTTCTGGGTCCAATGAAATTCATATGTATAGGAAGAAACTTGGTTAAATAGAGATTTTTTCTTTCGACCATCTTTCACTTGTTAATACGATATATAAAGACCCGCTACTAGTACAACTTTGATCGTAAAATATCGATTGCTTATTGAACCTTATGAATTGCATGAAAGTAGGATACTCCAAATTCGACAATCTAAAAAAAGACACACACCCCTCTTTTTAACTAAAGACACAAACAAAAGAAAGAAGAAGAAGGCCACGATGATAATCCCATGTTTGTTTATGCCCTTCCTCGATGATGCATTCCTAACTCGCAGAGCTGCATACCATAAAAAGAAAAAGAATCTCTCTATTACATTGAGAAAAGAATCATTGGTTTGACGGATTGACTACATGGGCGATACAAGATCTAATCAAGTCGCTACATGTTTTCCCCTTACCTTTGAACGATAGAAGAACTACTGAGATTCTTTTAGATAACGGTCGCATCTAGGAGTTCCTCTTCTTCTATGTGAGGTGGGGCATATGTTAGAGTGGAACCTATCTCGAACGCAGAACAATGGCTCCGGTCGTCGATACAGTTACCATGGGAGCCTAAAGGCAAGCGCATAGTCCAGGAATTGATCATGGACCAATGACAGAACAAAGAAGTCAAGTAGGTTGTTCGTCCGTGTCCTACTAATTGCGTAAGTAAGAGAGTTGTTCTTCCCTTCTTTCTTTCAACCTCCCATAGAGGTAAGTGAAGTTGGTGAGTCATATGATGGGCAACTATCTCTTGCAATTCTGAGAAGACTCAACTGTTAGTTAGTACCTCCTTGGTTTCGGGGTGGACCCTTTCACTCTATTGATGAGCAATATCAGTCAGCCATAAACTTTGCGTTTAAGGATGAAATCTCCCAAGAAAGGTTAGAATGATAGTTCTTGCTCCTTCAAAAGTACCAAATAAATGATTATTTGAATCGGAGTTTTGAGCATAAAGATTCTACTGATCTGTAAAAGGTGGTCCCAGAAATTTTCTCCTCTTGCGGCTCAAGAAAATTCAAAGTTATGTATAGAATTCTAATTAATGTCAAATAGATCCATAAATTATTAAATCAATGAGACTATGTCGGGTCGATCCTCCCCTCCCATTTGTTTTAGCAACTTATCCTAAGGTCTCCTCACCAAGAGCTCCCCGACGACGATAAAGGAACCAACCCGCCTGTTGTGGTGGGGGCGTGGGAAACTTCCACTAGTTTTGGAGCCAACAAGTTCTAAATGACCCCCCTCTTACTGTTAAAAAAATGGTTAACCATCTCGAAGAAATCCATCCATCTCGTCGAGACGAAAAATGTGTCTCAATTACAACCAACTCCCCTCTTTCCCTATCAAAAACTAACCCAAGCTCCTCCGTCGGAACATGTCATTACGGCAAAACCCTTGTATCGAAGTGGTGCCTAACTCTGTATACTTTGATGTTTAAGTTAGTACTTAAGCTAGAAAAAGATGAGAGCTAAGAAGAGATTTGTCTCACTAATTGAATGTTCTTTTCTGTGAAGGTTGACTATTTATTTATAGAGAGGACTCAGGGGATACTCTTCCTGGGTTGGGAGGAGTCCTTTTCCGGCCTACTTTCCTATGGGCTTTAAGAGGTTCATGAGACTTCACTTTTTTTTTTTTGGTCCTTAAGAGACTCAACATAGGAGAAGTGGATGGTGATATTCCAGTTGGGTCTTAAGAGGGTTTGTAAGGGAGATCAAGTTGAGTTTGTGTCAGTTTCTTCCCATAACAATTGTTAATATTATATTTTTTAAATTTCTTGAGAATTAAAAATTTTCAGTTTAATTGTAGCCGAGGATGATTTGTCTATTATTTTGCATATGTCGCAAATGAAGTTACAATTAAATTACAACAATTTCATAATTGTTGTTGGTGCTACTACTCTGCTGTTGTTATTATTATAATAATAATCAGTAGTATGAAAAGTTCTAAACATTTATAATAAGCTTTAGATGAAGTATTTAATTAATTTTTTTTTTAAGATACTTTTATAATTAAGTACTTCAGTTCAAAACATTTTATTTAAAATGTATGTCAAACACACACTTAAACTATTTATATATAAAAGAATATTTCATTAGATGTCATGTTCATTCAATCAATGTCTAATGAAATTAACAAATTAGAACGAAAGGCCTTAAAACCGAAATTGAGACAAAATAAATTGTAACAATTTTGTAACTTTAGATAAGTAGTCCCTTAAATAAAAAGTAGTTTGAAAGTGCAATTTATAACCCAACTCTTATCATTTATGCATGAGTGGTATTTCCAATTCTATTTTAATAAGAACTTATATTTTTAATTCATGCGCTAGCTTCTTTTAAAGTCATTCCTAAGTACAACTTTATTTGTTTCCTTAAAATTTACTGTGCATATTTGCAACCTCTTTTCGAAATAAATCTCTCCTATAATGAAATATAGTTCTCCTGAGGATGATTCTGAGGTTCATTCACAATAACTTGGATACTGAATAGAGATATTATGATTCTATATGTATAGTACTTAAAGAAGCTAAATTATAGTACTCTTATCGGTTATCCCAACTAAGATTGTAGGGATATTTTTGTTTTGTCAATCTTAAGCCCTTTCAATTGTATTGAGAGAAAAAGAATGTCTTATTTTTCCTTTTTTGCATAACGGATTTTCCCATGTCGTAGATGGGGCATATAGATCCGTAATTCCACATACATTTCGAAAGGTACAATGATTATACATACAGGAGGAATCAATTGACTTGAACAACCATACCCATGTTGATTGATATGTCAAATCATGGAAACACATTTTGGGATGCATAACGATTAGAAATTGGGTCACATTTCCTATCGTAGGACCTCCAATTATACATTGGTTTCCCTACACAACATCAACAAACAACTCCTTCACTTATGAATCAAACGTTTTTAAGTTTGACATAACGTTCAGATTTAGATCTTATTTTGATTTAGAGTTTAAGGGTCAATAAATTTTTAAACATACTATTTAAATGCACTACAAATCCTGCAACATGCTAAAAAAAAATTCAATAGTTTGAGAATAAGCTTCCCAAGCATCAAAAGAAAATATACTGCTCTAGTAAGAATAATCTCCTTAGTTCTGTCAGTGAACTTAACTTGTGAATCCATTAAAGTAGCACAACCTGTTAGAAAAAAGTAGCACAAACTGTTAGAAATGACAAGTTTTAAAAATTTGCAACTATTTTCTTTCAAATAATATGGGGCGATAGAAAAAGAATAGTTAAATTATGTATCACGGTAATAAGCATTTAACTGCCCTATAGCGTGTTTGAATGCTCGTGAATCAATGTAGACAAAGGTACCATAATCAATTTGACCAATATCATCCAATTGCGGAGATAACATTGCCAATTGACGCACCAACAATGGCTGCCCATCGCCTACAAGAACGAAATTCTAAATTATTGCATTTGTTTGGGTTTAAAGAACTTGCAAGAAACAAGGGTTTAATATATAATTTACTTCTGTTTACAGAAAATAAACTAAACTACGTTCTTGAAACCAAAAGAAAACAAGATTCTCATTTATGATTGCTACATTGTACGAATCATAAACCATGTGTTTCTCTGGAATTTGTTGAATAATATAATCCTTTTGAATATGTATGAAAGAATGAATATAATGAAAGCAATATTCCATTCTTGAGAGAGGAAAAGGAGAAGAAAGTTATATACTAACTTGGAGTAGAATCCTCAAATGTAAGCAAGACGTAGAATAGTTGTTCAGAAAGAGAGAAGAGCATTGAAGAAAACCCAAAAATATCCATATTGCACATAATATTGTAGAATGAGTGAAGGGAAATCCTTGAAAGGTGAATATGGTTGGAGTAAAAGAAAGTGAAGCATTACAATGCAGCCAGGGGAAGGTTGAGAGGTAATTAGGGAGAAGCCGACGGGTGAGATTTTGAGGTCGGCTTTCTCACCAATTCGAGCGAGAACGGAGGTTGCTTTCAAAAAACGAGTGAAGTTGACCAGCTTGAACATTACCAGGTGGATGGCAAAAATAATGGTGGCGAAGGAATTAGGAGAATTAGGATCAAAACTGTGCGGGCGTTCCAATAATTTCTGAGTTTAAATAACCTTTCTCCCGATTAAATTTTCTAATTTTTGATTTAGTTGATATTTTAATTCTTTGTAAAGTTATGATATTAAAATGTGATTTATTTGTTCTTTATTTTCTTCTTAGTTCTAGATTTTCATTAATTAAGGCCAGTTTGATAATTTGTTTTTATTTTTAGTTTTCTGTTTTTTATTAATTATTTTCTGTTATCATTCATTTTCTTTTAATTGTGGTAACTCCCATGTCAGCAAGATACAGAAGACGAAACCAAAGCAATACTAAACGAGCAGCTGCCCTACTTATTAAAAGTTGTCTTTTACAGATGCCTTCTTCAGTTGAGCATGAGAAAGAAGAATGATTAATTGTAGGTGGAGAGTAGCTTTGCCTCGGGGCTCATCGAAGACTCGCAGCTGATGTGTTGTGGTTGAGTTTGGAGAGCACAATAAGCTTCTTTTGCTTGCTTTGACTCTGAGCTTCTCTCGTCCTTCCCCCTCACTTCCGTCTTTCTCTTGTCGTGATTAGATTTTTCTGAGAAGGCTCTTACTCCCTCGTCGCAGCACCAAAAAAGGCTACATCGTGTGAAGCTCCTCTTAGAGTTTGTTAACAGAGGACAACCTCCATCGGCCCGGGTGATAGACATCGTTTCTTGTTTCCTCATGATGTCAGGAACAAGCTGATTGCCTCTCTTTTTCTTAAAGTTTGGTTACTTGAATAGAAATATTATAATTATATATATTGTTATGTTAAGAAGGTGAATCAATATTCTATTTGCACCTAGAATTGTGTGTATTTTTTTTTTTACCATCAATTTTAACTTCTTTCAATGATATACAATAAATAGTTTGAGTTTCATCCCCTACTCTGCACCTCCAATTATGCATTGTCTTTCGTGCACCACATTAATTAGCCAATAACTTTTTCACTCATGAATTGAATATACAATAAATAGTTTGATTATGTACTATTTTCAAATATACATATTTGACATTCTACATAAATATTCGAATGCACTACTTCAAACACACTCTACAAACGTGAAACATGCCTATGAAATCAATACTTTGATTAAGAATTTTGAACATTAATGAAAAGAATAATATCTTCCAACGCATTTGAGAACTTGACTTATAAATATTGCACCATCCCTCAACGAATATGAAATAACTTCACCAGCAAAATTTCCTATAATGATAAAATTTATGTATTGTTTTTATTATTTATTTTTTCGAGAATTAAAATTAAAATGTCTAGTTCTTAATTTTTTTTTATAAAAAAAATGAGTTAAATGTGTTATAAGAACAATATTTGTATATTTTAATTGATTTTCATTAGAATTTATCATTTATGTAACAACCAAGACATAATATTTAGTTTGGAGATTTATATATTACTATTGTTTTAGAGATTTAGCAAAGGAAAAATGATATAGTTGACCCAATCTTAACGTAGCTCAACTGATTAAGACATATTTCTCCAACTAAAAAGTAGTAGGTTGGAATATTCAACTCTAGAATTTCTTAATCTTCTTATGGCCATGAATTGAAAATTCAAAGCATAGGCAAGCTAAGAGCAAAGGAAGGGATTTAAGAAAATTTTCTCAAACTCGAATTAATACTAGAAATGTTTGTACAAAAGAAAATAAGATCCGAAAGAGAGAAAAATCGGAAGAAGGAACAAAATTCTCTTTGGCAAAACCTCAAAGTGATTAGGACCTTCCTCAATGATGGTCTCTAATTTTGAAGAGTTTGAATATCTTCGGCGTGGTACGAGAGCTGCTGGAGCCACTTCAACCCAGTGCTGCCTTCTATTCAGCATTTCCATTTTCAATGTCGTAGAGGAGAGGGCTTTATTATTCTTTGTGTACTGTTCGTAGGCCCTTCGGAGAGATATTAATTGAGGTTGGAAGAGAAGGTAAAATTTTTTATGTATATATAACATTCAACATCGGTGTCATACAGGTCAAATATAGAAGGTCCATCTAGTTGGCAAGGTTGGAAAATGAAGGGTCAGAAATGAGAGATACATTTAGAAAAATTGAAGAAAGAATTGCTTTGCTTCCATATAACTTTTAAAAATAGTTTTCTTTTTATGCCAACATTAACCTACATAAGGATAGTTCAAAGTTCAAATCCATTACCATATTCAAGTTTGAAGTCGAACCATATGAACTAAGCTCAAATCTACTAAATCAAAATCGATTTAAGATCGAGATTGAATTCTTTTCAAGCAAGATTTTTTACATTCAGTTAAATCCAACATAATTCAAGATTGAAAATTTTTTTTTTTTAGGAAAAAATTTTATTCACAAATTAAGAAGAGTCACAAAGGCTACTAATCAATTAAATCAAACTCAATTTAAGATCAATGTTAAAAGATTGCTTGGCATTGTCGATTGAATTTTGTTTAATCTAACCAATCTAAAAATGAGGTTGGAGCCTACATGAAGGTTGTGCCCATTTTTTTTAACCCAACCCAATGTTAAGGTTAAAAGCTTGCCTAGCAATATATACTGCATTTAGTTATATCGAACCAAATCCTAAAACAGAGGTCGAAGTGTAACGTTCCATGTTTTTCAAGTTATTTTTGGTGAGCACTCAACGAGTTCTCCCTAGCGTTCAATTGATGCATTTAAAGAATTCTCTTGTCTGGTACGCTATGTTTATTTACAATTAATGAGATTTAATTTAATTTGAGAAACTAGATTTTAAAAGTTGAGGCTTTAAATTTAAGCAAATTATTCTTTTAGAATTTTGGATCATGATAATTAATTAAATCTTTATTCCAAGGTTTTGAGAATTTCATTGTCCATTTGGATTTTATTTATGGATTTTTTTTTCTTTTGGAGTTCAACATTATGGATTTTATTTATTGATTAAAAAGCCTAACTATCTTTTAGATTCTTTCAAACATTTAGGAGTTTTATTGAGTTTTGAAATTAGAACAAAACGAGAAATTAGGGGAAAGAAACCCTAAAATTCCCCTCTTCAATTTTTTACGTCACTACTGTATGACTATTTGTTATCCTCCTCCTTGGAGACCCTAGTAGCCACGATCTCTTCTTGTTCTCTTCCTCCTTATATGTCACGACCCACCCTAAAATATTCTACTAATTCTAGGACGAGTAGTGACTACAACAGACACCACCTAAATATAAAGTCGATTGTCTAAAACTGATCTGACTTTAATCAAAACTTTAATTAAAAATAATCATAATTACAACTAAAATATAAACTTAATTTCAAACAAGAACTCTACCAAAAATTCAAATACATTCTATATGTACATACAAAATGAAATGCAACTTATGAAAAAATCCTAGGTTGCACACGCTGGTCAACTATATTTCTTTGAAACTCAAGAACTACCTGGTAGAAGAACAAAGGATAAAAGGTGAGCTAAAACGCTCAGTGAGTCATAGTTTAATAGTAAAATAATTTTATAAAACTAATTTCTTGAACAATAGGAATTTTAAGCTCTGTAAACATCTTTTAAGTAAACACAACTATGGTCCAGGATAAAATTGTAATCAATATTGTAAAGTAATCTCAAATACAAAACAGAGCAATCTTTAGTCATCCAAAGTATCAAGTAATCTTAGATACAAAGTAGAGCAATCTCTAGTCATATAGGCGCAAAGCTAATATGGTCATGTAAACCTCTCTCTATCTCTGTATATAGAAACACATTCATATAGCATACGGGTAATTACATGAGTACAATGATCTAGTGGTTTGAAAACCACATTTGCATAAAATTCATAAATTTATCGATATTTTAAAATCATTCTAAATCATATTTCTAAACATTTCATAAACTTCATACTTTTCTTAAAATAATAAAATAATTCTAAATTCTCAACAACGATTTCTAAAATTCATTGCAATCTCACTAAAATCATAAAGAACTATATATAAATTCTTGAAATTCTTTAATACTAATAAGTAAAAATATTTTAAAAAATAAACTACTCACAGAACTACCGAAGTGAGAAAATAGGATTGTAGGTAGTCTCGATTTCAACTTGACTTGAAATATAATCCAATAGCAATTTGATAAATACTAATTCCAAACTACAAATGCAACACTTGAATAATTAAAATCTCATCAATTAAACTTATTCTTCTTCTTTATTTAATGCTATGAACTAAAATTCCCAAATTCTCCTTTATTTTCTTTTTCCATAATAATTTTTCTTTTCTCTCTTATTCATGTGGGGGCCCACAAGTCACTTACACTTTTTTCTTCCTTCTCCTTCTCCTCCCCCACGTGATACCAACGATTTACAACTTATTTTTATTTATTTATTTTATTTCCTTTTTCTCTCCCCACAAATCAACATCATCTACTAACTTCAAACCTTTAATTCCTTCCATTCCCTCTCTTTTTTCAATTTCTAGCAGCTACACTTCTTTTCCTTTTTTTATTTTTCTTTTTTTTTCATCTAGTGACTTTTCTCTCAATTTTATTTCTCTTTCAACCAAAATCATTTTATTATGGATGGGTTTATTTTCCTTCTCTCTTCCTTTTTTCTTCATTTATATTCCTCCATAATCCAATTTTTTTTTTCTTTTCTTATGCAAAAATCCATCACTTGAGTTTCATTTCTATATAAATTGGTATTAAAACACTAAATACTTACCAAATCTCAACTCTTTGATGCCCACGAATTGCTCTATCTCAACTTCAACAAGATTTTCAAAAGAACAATCTCTTCCTCTGTCTTCTCCCTCTCTTCTTCTTCTTCTTCTCCTCCTCCTCCTCCTCGTACTTATTTATTCTTTTTCTAAAATAAAATCTTAAACTTATCTCTTCCTTTTTTTAAATAAAATAAAACCTCTTTTTATCACTCCAATTTTTTTATATTAATAAATTCAAGACCCACAAGTAGCCTCAAACATTTTTTTTCTTTTTAAAATAACTCAAAAAGACCATAATACCCTTATAAATATTACCTCCTTTTTTAGAATTTTATTCTCGAAATTTAGCTGCTCTGATCAAGAAAATAGGTGAGGATATTGATCACACATCTATTCTTTTCGTTCCCAAGTCGCCTCTTCCACTGCGTGATTTAACCAAAGGAATGGTTTTATTCTGCAACACATGTTCTTTCCTGTCTAGGATTTGTGTCGGCTCCTCTTCATTCGATAGGTTTTCCTTTAACTGTACTGGCTTCGATTCAAGTATATGCGATGGATCTGGTATATACTTACGCAACATGGAGACATGAAATACATCATGAATTCTAGACAACTCCACTAACAAAGCTAAACGATAAGCTGCAGGTCCAATAAGCTCAAGTATCTCATATGGGTTGATATATTTGGGGCTCAATTTTTCTTTGCTACCAAATCTCAACACACCCTTCCAAGATGACAGTTGAAGGAAAACTTTTTCGCTCACCATAAACTCCAAATCTTTCCAATGTCTATCTGCATAATTCTTTTGTCGATCTTGAGCTATCTTCAAATTTTTCTTGATTACGTTCACTTTCTCGATAGTAATTTAAACTAGTTTAGGTCACAATAGCTTCCTTTCTCCAACTTCATCCCAACAAACTAGAGTTCGACATTTTCGACTATATACTGCTTAAAATGGCACCATCTCTATACTGGAATGATAACTATTATTATAAGCAAACTCCATCAAACATAGATGTGTATCCCAACTTCCCTTAAATTGTAATACACAAGCATGCAACATATCCTCCAAAGTTTGGATAGTTCTTTCAGACTGTCCATCTGTTTGTGGATGGAAAGCTGCACTAAAATACAACTTAGTACCCATGGCCTTCTACAAGCTAGGCCAGAATTTAGAAGTAAATCTAGTATCTCTATCTGAGACAATAGATATTGGAGCTCCATATATGCTGATTATTTCATCCACATATAACTTAGCCAACTTATCAAGATAAAATGTGATCTTAATTGGCAAAATTCTAGCAATTTTAGTCAACTTGTCCATAATTACTCAAATAACATCATGGCCATTCTAGGTGCGAGGAAGTCCAAACAAGAAATCCATGGTTACATGCTCCCTTTCTATCCTGGAATTGGAAGTGGAATTAGCGGTCTTGCAACTTTCAGACGTATTGGTTTCATTTGTTTACAAATCAAATACTTGGATACAAATTATGCTATTTCTCTCGCTTCATATTGGGCCACCAATAATGCTCTTTTAATGCTTCATACATCTTAGTATCCCTGGACGCATGCCATAAATTGAACCATGAACTTCTTTTAATATCTTGCTTTTCAAATCTAGATTATTAGGTACACATAGGCGATTATACCTAAACAACACGCCGTCACTTTTCAATGTATAATCGGTTGGTTGACTACTTTTTACTTCCTCTTTTATCTTCTTCAAAATTGGCTCATCAAGTTGAGCTTCGATGATTTTATCAATTACAGTAGGCCTAACTTGCAAGTGAGTAAATAAAGCTCTCAAATCATCTACTACTACTTTAGCATTCAGACTTTTTAGCTCACCTAATAAAGAAAAATTGAGTGCTTTAGGTGAAGCTCTTGGACTATCAAGCTTCCTACTTAAGGCATCAGCTACAACATTAGCTTTCCCAGGATACTCAATGGTGCAATCATAATCTTTTAACAATTCCGGTCACCTTTTCTGTCGCAAATTTAATTATGATGATCAAATATATACTTGAGACTCTTGTGATTCGTATATTTATGACACTTCTCACCATACAAATAATGTTGCCAAACTTTCAATGCCAAAACTACTGCAGCTAACTCCAAATCATGAGTTTGATAATTGCATTCATGTTTCCTCAACTATCTCGATGCATAAGTTATCACATTTCCTTTCCACATTAAAACACACCCAAGACCTTTGTGAGAGGCGTTGCGGTAGATATCAAACTCTACATCAGGTGTAGGAAGTGTTAATATCAGGGCAGTAACTAGTCTCTTCTTTAATTCTTAAAAACTTCAGTCACAGTTCATATGAATTTCACATTCTTCTTTGTCAAATTAGTTATTGGGACTACTATCTTAGAGAATGCTTCCACAAATCGACGATAATAACTTGCTAACCTACGAAAACTACGAACTTCTGTAACTGTAGTAGGTTGCCCCCATTGAACCATCTCCTCAATTTTCTTAGGGTCAACTTAAATTCCTTCTACAAAAACCACATGACCCAAAAATACAACATGATCAAGCCAAAACTCATACTTTCTAAACTTGGCATATAACTTCTTCTCACGTAATGTCTGCAACACAATTCTAAGATGGTCTACATGTTCATCTTTGTTGCTAGAATATACTAGGATGTAATCAATAAATACTATTACAAATTGATCCAAGTATGGATAAAATATCCTATTCATTAGATCCATAAATGCTACAGATGCATTAGTTAAACCAAAAAGGCATAACTAAGAATTCATAATGGTCGTTCTAAATGCAGTTTTTGGTATATCAGTTTCTTTTACTTTCAATTGATGATATTCTGAAAGCAAATCAATCTTAGAAAATATTGAAACACCCTTACGTTGATCAAACAAGTCATCTATTTGTGGTAAATGATATCTATTGTGTATCATTACCTTGTTAAATTGTCTATAATCGATACACAATCTTAAGGTACATCCTTCTTCTTCACAAAAAATATCGGTGCTCCCTATGGTGATACACTAGGTCTGACGTAACCTTTATCTACTAACTCTTGCAATTGTGTCTTCAATTCTCTTAGTTCTGTAGGGGACATTCTATACGGTGCTTGAGAGATTGGAGCAGTACCTAATATTAGGTCAATTACAAATTCAACCTCTTTATTAGGTGGTAAACCAAATAAATCCTCTGGAAATACATCTGGAAATTCTTGTACCACAAGTATATCTTCAAGTTTTCCTTTACCAACTTGTGTATCAATCACATGTGCTAAGTATGCTCTACATCCTTTCCTTAGCAATTTACTGGCCTTTAGACCAGAGATCACACATGATGGCAAGAGTTTTCTTTTTCATCTCTAAAAATAATTTTAGCTTTTCCAGATCTTTTAAAAACAACCTCCTTCTGATAGTAATTAATTGTTGCATGATGTGTGGATAAGAAATCTATCCCCAGTATAACATCGATATCTTGGATATTCAATGGTGTTAAATCCACCTTTAACTTCTTACCACCAATTTCAACCACACAATCACGATAAACCCCATTTGCTACTAAAGATATACCAACAGGTGTAGCTACTATTAATTCACTAAGCAACAATTCTAACTTTTTTACTCACTCCAGTAGAGAATATAAATGAAATAATCAAATGTGTAGCATCAGGATCAATCAATATATAAGCATTGTTGCCATAAATACACATTGTACCTATAACCACATTTGGCTGCTCATGGGCCTTGTGTTGAGTGTTCACGTGTGTGTATGTGAATAAAATCACACAAATCAATGTGCAAGTGTACACAGTCAGCAGAAAGTGATAAGTATTTTTATATCGTATCCATAGAGATTAGCAGTAAAATTTTAACCTATTCAACTTTGCTTTCTAAGTGAATTCAAGGTAACAAAAAAGAATGACTTTTGACTATTTTTATAACTAATGCTAAATTAAAATTAATGATCGAATAAAGGATACTAGAGCAGTGGTGATAGTGAGAATGAATGGGTTAGGATCAAGGTAACATGCTATTTTTCTTGACCTAGAATGCTGAAAAAAAAAAAAGAATTGCAGGATCGACTCACACAACAATAGTCTCTTGGAATCCTTCCAAATTTCCCAAATATCTTAAGTTACTTTTCACTAACTTATATGAATTAAACTTGTTGTTTTTGTGCATTAAGTGAGTGACTATTCCTAACCTCAACACTTAGCTAGCAACTAACCTAATCTAGAGGCTAATGTATTTTAAAAGTAAACTACTTCTCACGTTTTCTTCCAAAACTTAGAGAAGGTATTCATGTGCAATGGCCAGGCAAACATAAATATTAAGCAATGGTAACACTTGGAAAACAAATCAACAAAACAAACACTTACTTCGAAACTCAAATCAATTCAATAACATCTCCCTTAATCCTCACTCAAAGGTGATTTAGTTCATGCTAAAGTAAATTGAAAACAGCAAATTAATAACAGAAGTAGTAAACTAAAACATAATGTGTGAAAGTAGAGAGAATTTTGGAATGAAGTCCTCCACAAAGTTTCGTGAGTCGAATTGCTTCTTCTCCTTCAGCCTCCACAAAGTTCTTTCTTCTAAAACGACATCAACTCAGAAAACATTTTGCAAAAAATAGAAAATCGAGAGTTGAACTTCCAAAATTTGGATCCATTTGACTTGGCAACATCCTTTTCTATTTATAAGCTCCCTTTTGTGATTAGGAAACTTATTAGGTCAAATCGTCCACATGGTTTGCATCTAATGATGGATTAATTTTGTAAAGATAAAATAAGTTTCCATATTTAAATTTATCTTCGCGTGGATTTTATTCATTCTTTTTGCTGGAGAAATGCTCGATCAATTATTCTGCTAAGATATTGCTCCATCAATTGCCTACTCAACAAAATACTCAAAAGTCAATAGGATTAATTACAATTTCCTTTAATTCTAATCCTATGTTGTCTTAAATATAATGTTGTATCAATCTAAAGACTCTCACAATTATAAGCAATTAAAGACAGATCAAGCAATTACTTCATAAATTCAAGGGAAATCTTTTCGAGAATAACATGGATTCTATCATAAAAGACTCCTAATAACTCTCTTTTGGAGAGTTATGAAAAATTCTCAAACTTGAAATATTGCTCGTACTCAAGTAATACTTAAAACCTTCTGAGAACTCAAAAGATTTGCTCTGACAATTAGAATTCTGCAGTAGAATTAGATAAATAGTCAAGTGGAAGATTATCAACTATCCAGTTGTCTCCGATTTCCCTCAAGTAATGCCTTTTCTTCCTTTCGATTTGCTGCATATGCCACAAATTTTACTGATTCTAAAGTTCTTAACTTTTAGTTCGCTAACTTCTAAGTCTTCAATCTTATTGTACAATCCCTCAATTAGAATCTCATCTTGTTCTCTTCACTCTCTTGCTTATGGATTCCCTAGGTTTTAGTTTACAAAATTTCTCACACATTGTCTCTCAAACGAATTGTACACAACAAAAATTTTGTTCCCTTCAAGTCATAGTCTTTTCGAAAACTCATCACTTATTAGGAATTTCATTAATATTCTTGGTAGCAAGCCTTTCTGTTCTAAGATACAGTAACATTCAAGCAACACTCATCCCTCGTAATTCCCTTTTTTTTTCGGAATATTCACTTGTCTCCTGATTTTCAGAAAGCACACAAGTGTCTAAAGGGATAGGAGTGTACTGCCAAAAATAGAGGAATGCACATTTATAATTTTAGACTAATTTGGATTTCATAGAGTTCAAGAAGAAATAAGGACCACAAGACCAAAGGGACTCAATATTCCCAAACTTAAAATGGACATTGTCCCCAATGTGCTAGACAGTAAATATGGAGAAAATCCACAAACTTGATCTAAGGCAACTTAGATAAGTTTGATCGAGCAAACAAAATGTTCCTCTAACTGGTGGAGCAAGGTTTTCTTAGGGATCAACAAACTAACAGCAGGTTCTCAAGACTAGGGAAAACAAGTGAGTTTATCTTATGCAGAAAGAATTTAAGTTAATAAGTTTTCAATCCTAAGAAACAGAAACTCTCTCATACTAGTCAAATGTATCTCGCACTAAATTATTTTTAAAGCTCTACTTGTGTTGTATCACATTCTTTGCTAGGTCAGCGTTATGTATATGATCAACATAGCAAAACTGCTACAGCAAAACATTTGTTTCCCCAAACCCAAAACAAATTTCATTGATTTAGATCAAAGGGTTACAAAATAATGATTTCAAATTATAGGGGGGATCCAAAACAATAAACATTTAAGCATGAAAATGTTAAAGGAGCTGAAGTAGAGAAAAAAAAAATAAAAACAACAATCAACAATTAAAATATTAAAAATGCAAGAGAAGAAAGAATGGACATCCAACATCCCTAGGAAGCTTACTCTTCAAACACGGGATCTTGTTCCTCCTTAGCCTAGTCATGCACTACTAAATGTGGTTGGATCAATGGATTCATTAAGTCATCTGGAAAAGGTGGGAAAGCAGCAGAGGGCTTGATAAAGCTTGCGCGCAAGGCATCTTTAAGAGCAAAGTCATATCGTTTGGAATAATTCCATAAAGTTTGTAGTTGGCGCTTTTGGAATTCCATCTTGTTCATCAGCAACTCTTGTTGCTCCAACAATCTGCACAACAATCCTTCTCCCTATTTTGGCAGATGTTCAACACGCTACAACCGTACTAAGTTGGCAGTGTCAATTACTCCCTTATCGAATAAGAGGATATCTTCATCATATATAGGCACACATGCCCTCTTACACAACATAGTAACATGTCGGGCAAAAAATAACCTTCCTACTGTCTTTTTAGCACATAGATAGATTTCAGGGGTAATTATTTTTCCCACATCAATGCTAAGACTTCTCATGATAGCCAAAACTAGGATGATACGATCTTTCTTGATTGTGGAATCATGGGTTACTGGCAGCATTCTAGTTTTCAGAAAAGAGAGCCAAACATTAATCTTTGTCTTTAGGAATGCTGACTGAAAAGTTCTTGTTCCAATAGAAGATACTAGTCACTGCGCTCCCTTGACACCTACCTCTCGAACAGCTGCATTCAACTATTCTTGGGAAGGTGCAATACCATCTCATTATAAATTGCATGTGGAAAATCTCGAAGGTTGTAGATGCTATTGATAGCGCCTAGAGAAAAATTAACAGGGACACCTCTCACCATGGTTTCAAATTTGTTGGTTTCATCCAAATTAGGATAGAATTTGTGAACAATGCCCACGATTGTCGTGTCAGGCTTTCCGTAGAAGGTGTCCCAAGAGTGGATGATTCTAGTGGATATATAATGGGGGAGATTTGGTTCAAGCACTCCTCGCTCTG